>SJYC01008029.1:0-12404 GCA_006408675.1 Madoqua kirkii
TGCTTTTTCGCTGATCCAGCGGATGTTGGCAATTTGATCTCTGGTTCCTCTGCCTTTTGTAAAACCAGCTTGAACATCTGGAAGTTCACGATTCACGTATTTAGGATTCCTAAAGCTTATTGTGAACTGTGCACTGTCACCTTAATTATCTGCCTCCTTCTATGATATGACTATTCAATTATGCACCCAGATTTGAAAGCAATTGTCATTCTTGTAATATGCATGAACTGCTGAGGAAAGTAAACATCCGAGACAATCTTGGGCCACAGCCCCGCCAGGCGGGTCCGGAACCTGCGCCTCAGTTCCTCCCAGCGGAAGGAAAAGGGTATAACTCTCCGATCGGGGACTTTAGAAACAGTGGCCTCTAGGGCCCGCCCAACCTCAGAGGCCCCACCACTTAGGCTGCACGCGGGCACTGGAAGTGCGCCTGCGCGTTTGTATTTGTGCGTGAGCAATGCGGAAGTTGTTATTTGTGTGCCCCGGTTCGGGTGTGAGGTGAAATTTTCGTTTCTCTCGTCTCGTCTCTGTGTGGTCAAGCAGGAGGGGAACAGACCCAAGAAGAGGCTTGAAGTCAAAGGACAGTGGCCTCGAGGGCTGAGCTGGCTGTCCTGGCTTCTCGCCGGTGCTGCGGGGCGGCGGCCCCTCCTGCGAGAGCTCGGACCCACTCGGCCCGCCGGAGTCCCGGCGGCAGTTCCGGGAGGAGACGGGTCGGCCTGGCCTACTCTCCATCCGCGTTGCTCCCGATTTCACAAGCCTCCAGAGCAGCTTTTGGGTCCTTCCTCCACAAGGAAAAGAAATAGCATCTCCGTCCTTCTCGACACCCCGGCGCCTATGGACCCCTGTCCCCAGGTTCCGGTGAGCTCTCGGTGGCTTTACCCCGGCAGTGGTTGTCGATTATTGAAGTTTGGTAAGTCATATTACGTTGGAAAGAGAAGAAACCTTTGTAGGTTATTAGGGACCACGTGTATTTTATCTAAATAAGAGCAGGAGTGAAGGGATTCATATAAATAATAAAGAGCCCCATAAAGCTCCAAACTTTGAAAATATAGAAGCCTCTGGGAAGGAAGCCAATCGAGGCCGTTTTCCGTTAGTAGCCGCCTTTGGCATTGAATTTAGTTGGAATTGAATTTACGTAAGATGAGTTTTGACGGGTAGATTTTTATTCTAGGTATTCATTTAGAATTTCCCTTTCTTTTTTTTCCGCCCGTGCTGCACGGCTGGAGGCATCTTAGTTCCCCCACCAGGATTGACAGTGTGGAGTCCTAACCACTGGACCACCAAGAAATTCCCTCATCTTGAAATTTTTATCTTAAGAAAATTTGTGGTCAGTAAAAGGAATATCCATGAATCTAAGCTCACTAATTTAAGATTTTGTCTGTCATTTTATATATATATATAAAATGATGAACCATTTAATGGTAAATTGCAGACATTGACTTCTAAGAATGAGGACAGTTTCCTACTAAGAAGAAAACTCCATTGTACATCCAAGAAAATCAAAATTTCTCCAGTTTTCCAAAAGTATATTTTATAGTTGTCTGGTTTTGGAGGGAGCTGGATTCAAATAAGGTTTGCACCTTGCAGTTAGCTTTTGCATCTCTTTTACCTAAAACATTTGCCAGTATTTTTGGTTCCTGCGGTCCAGGAGATTTATATTGAAAAATGTTGGCGTTCCCATATGGTGATGTTTTCCTATAATTTCATGTAATTGTATTATCTCATAAAGTGGACACTGAGTCTAGGGTGTGTGTGCTGTCATGTCAATGTCCTTTGCGACCTCATGGACTGTAGCCCACCAGGCTCCTCTGTCCATAGGATTTCCCAGGCAAGACTACTGGAGTGGGTTGCCATTCCCTCTTCCAGGGGATCCTCTTGACCCAGGGATCAAACCCAGGTCACCTGCCTTTGCAGGCAGGTTCTTTACCACTGAGTCACCTGGTACAGCCAGTAATATCTAATACAAATGTAATGTGATTTAAGAATTTTTAGTAGTCAAATTAGGAGAAAATACACATGTGAAGTTATTTTTAATAATTTGTCATAGCTAACATAATTTACCCAGTTATTAATGTATAACTATTGGTGAAATTAATGACCAATGTAGCTAATACAAAGTTATTAGTGAGAAATTTTACATTCCTTTTGTACCAAGTTGTTGGACTCTGATATGTATTTTACACCTAAGCTCACCTCAGTATGGATGCTAAATTTTTATTAGAAATTCCTGATCTGTATTTACCTTTCAGAAGATTGACTGTTGAAAAAAATATTTGGGGAAACCCAGATTGCTCCAAACATACTGAAAGATTTTTTAAGTAACTGAACAGTTTTATTTCTAAACTTTAATTAAAAGTGAGTAAAATGACAAATTCAGCCCCTCAGTCTCACTAGCCACATTTCATACTCACAGTAGCCACATAGAGCAAGACAATGACTACTGGGTTAGACTGCAGGTGTAGAGACTTGAAAATTTCCTAGGTGATGTGTATTTCATGTTATGTCATGTCAGGAGGCACATAAATGCAAGTCTGCTGCTGCTGCTAAGTCGCTTTAGTCGTGACCGACTGTGCGACCCCATAGACAGCAGCCCATCAGGCTCCCCCGTCCCTGGGATTCTCCAGGCAAGAACACTGGAGTGGGTTGCCATTGCCTTCTCCAATGCATGAAAGTGAAGAGTGAAAGTGAAGTCGCTCAATCGTGTCCAACTCTTAGCAACCCCATGGACTGCAGCCAGACTGTGGATTAAAAGTGCAAAGTGTTTATTTAAGCCACCTCTATCTCGCAGTCACATCTTTCTTTGTGGTAATCTGTAGGTGATAAGCTTCCAAGGTGGCTCGGTGGTAAAGAATCTGTCCACAGTGCAGGAATGCTGGTTTGATCCCTTTGTCAGGAAGATCCCCTGGAGAAGGAAATGACAACCCACTCCAGGATTCTTGTCTGAGAAATCCCATGAACAGAAGAGCCTGATGGGCTAATCTAATTCCTAATGGAATAATCTGTTGCCCAGCCCTTTCACCCAGTGGTTTTAGCATCACTTGTTGATCTTCACTTCTACCTATTTTTACATTGGGCTCTTGAAAAGTGCTTTTTGTTGTTGTTGTTTCTAATTCTTTTTCTTTTTTTCCCCAATTTTTCCATTCTCTTGCTGTCAGTCTTTTGTAAACAAGAGCTTTCTTTCCCCACTTACCCTGCCTTCTCTATTTTTTTTCCCTTTCAGGGTTTCACAACATATTCCCCTATTTCTCTTTCATTTATCATATTATAAACAGTTGCTGTTATTTGATGCTCAGGCTCTCCCAAACTTGGCCAAGAGTAGTCCGTTTAATTTGATTCATGTGTCCTTTCAACACATCCCTATAAGTCTTTGAGCATCAGTTCCCAGTTCACTTTGAATTTGACTGTTGCTGCTTAGTCACTCAAGTCATATCCAACTCTGTGTGACCCTATAGACTGTAGCCTGCCAGGCTCCCCTGTCCATGGAATTCTCCAGGCAAGAGTACTGGAGTGGGTTGCCATGCCCTCCTCCAGGGTATCTTCCCAACCCAGGGATCAAACCCAGGTCTCCTGCCTGCATTGCAGGCAGATTCTTTACTGCTGAGGCACCAGAGAAGCCCCAAACTTGACCATAATCAGTGATTTCTCCAAGAAGCCTGTTTCCTTATAGACACCAAGGTCTGTATGATACATGGACTCAGTGCTCCTGGGGTTTAATTGTATCTAGGCCTTTCAGTGGATATTTAAAATTGATATTTTACAGGACTTTTCTGGTGGTCCAGTGCTTAAGACTCCAGCAGCCACTGCAGGGGGCACAAGTTCAATCCCTGGTTGGGGAACTAAAATCCTACATGCCACACAAAGTGGCCAAAAATGTAAATAAATAAGTTTTTTAAAAAATATTTATAACTTTATATCCTCCTTTTCATATAAATTATATTGTGAATATACTCTCATTATTATTCAAAAACCCAATTAAAATGTATCTTCTTACATCATGGGTTCATACTCATATTCTTAGTAAAAATTTTGGGCAACCCAGACCTGCTAAGTTAATCATTTCCTGCACACTATTTCATGATCACTGTCCAGTCATATTGGAGAATTAACAATAATCTTAGGAGTTCAGGCTTTTGAGACACCTGGATTCAGGCTTTGGCTCACCACTTCCTAAGTGGTGATCTTGGACCAATTACTACTGCTGTTTGCACATGAATTGCCTCAACTATTGAATGACAGTAATAATGACTTGGTAATCATATGAGCTTTCAGTGTTTCCAGTACATAATGGGTACTCAGTAAATGGCAATTATTTATGTTCATGTTGTCTACAGTTTCTAATGACTTTCACATAATATATAATGGCCGTCTTCTACAGAGCAATGGTTAATTAATGATGCTTGATGACAAATGAGTAATGCCTACTGCTTAAAGATTGATGGCATGAGGCAAGACTCCCACTACTACTTAAGAGGAATTGAACTGTCTTGAAGAGACTTCGGGAATAACATGTATAAGGCAGATTTCACTGTCAGATTCACAGATGCCAGCCCTTGGTTTTTTCCCTTGTGGCAAGTACTTGCTGATGCTCCTTTCAGAGACAGTACTTGACTGGCCTGTGAGCAGAATGTCTTTGTGGTCTGGGTCTACACAGTCCCGCTTCTGGGCTGTCTAGGAAGGTGCTTAAATATATAACAGTATCCTATTGTGTAAATCCTGGGACTTGGGGAGAGAGGGTTAAGTCTGCCCATTTTTGTGAGAGAAGTTCTGCTTAATTACATGATGAATTATCACTGTAAGCCCAAAAAAAAAAAAAAAAATTAACCTGTCTAGACTTTATCTATAAAATGAAATTAGATTATTAAACTTTTTTTCCTTTTTATCAAAATCCATTTCTAATTTCAGGTGAGGCAGATTGTAGGGCATTTTATGGCAGCAGTGTGTATGTGTTTACTTAGAATTAGTGTGGACTGTTTCCAGGCTTGTGAGTATGGGAACTGTGGGCAGCCTGAATTCTCAGGTTTTGTTTCTTCTCCTTAAGATTGTCTTTCTCAGGACTTTTTCTGTCTTTATGAGAAGTCAGAAGGGGAAAGGACTACTGGATGTCTGACAAATTATTTTCAAGTGAGTAGGAAATTTATTCTATTCTTTTATAAAAGTACATGCTTCTTCCTTCCAAGTAGATGTGTTTTCCTTCTAGTGAAACAGTTTTTTATTCCAACAGAGCCTGCTTAGGGATTGAGTCCAAGTTAAATTTCCTCAGATCTTAGGGCCTTTCATTTACATAAGAAAATGATACCATCATCCCAGTATTTATTAATTCAATCCAATCATCCATGCTGATTGTGTGCCCTCATTTTGCTATAGACAGTGAGCTGACGTGATTCTGAGAACAGTGTGCTGTCACTGGAGGAGTCATGCATTTCCAGCATTTATTGTCTGTAATGTGCTCGGAACTATTGCTAATCCTATCGCTACAGAAAATTAAGACCAGAAGAGGTCACAGTCTAGTTGTGGTGAGATACGTCGTTAGGAGAGAGGTGCTCTTAAGCTACATAATTGGATGAGATCACTATGAATGTGTCCAGGTAGAGGGGAGAAGGGGCTTGAGGACCATCAAGCCCTGGGGTTGATGGTGGGAGAACATGAAACCTGTCTAGGCTTTGGGTCTCCCTTCTTCTTTTTCAAGTGCACACTGATGGAAATGGCAACTGCCTGATGCCAGGATGTTTGTGATGGTGTAGGATCTAGTGACCTTTGAGGTCACAGACTTTACAGTACAGTGGCTTCCTCTTGAAAAATAAAGATCTGTCCATTGTACTGACTTTATTTTTTCTAGGATAAAAGGCTTAGGACTTCAAAATTGTGTATATAAGCTTGAGCTTGGATTTTAGGCAAAAGATAGGGAGTCTGTTTTGTGAAAAATGAGAGAGAGAGAGAATGTAATATGTGTGTGTTTTAGTTTTAGTTTAAAGTTTACTGGTTTGATAAAGTTGACATGAACATTTTGTTGTTTCTCAAGTTAGACCTGCGAGTATGTGGTATCCCTAAAGAGCAGACTCTCGGCCCCTTATTTATGGAAGTATTTGTCATCCCTTACATGTTAATCTTATATCAGGCATCTTCCTCTCAGAGCAGGGCACCAGCTCTGCAGACCTCGTCTGATCTTTCAGGTAGAACTAAGAGGAAAGCTGAAGAAAATGGAAAGTTTTCCAAGAGGGGGAAAAGGCTAATTATTTATCTATTTATTTAGCTGTGCTGGGTCTTCATTGCTGTTCGCAGCTTTCTCTAGTTGTGACAAGTGGGGACTATTCCTTGTTGTGGTGCACAGGCTTCTCATTTTGGTAGCCTCTCTTGTTGTGGAGCACAGGCTCTAGGCTTTAGGGCTCAGCAGTTGTGACACATGACCTAAGTTGTTACACAGCAAGTGGGATCTTCTCAGACCAGGGACCAAACCCACATCCCCTGCATTGGCAGGTGGATTCTTATCTACTGTACGACTAGGGAAATCCAAATTTTTCTTCTCTTTAACTTTTCCCTCACTTTTGGAAACTTTCTTTTGGCCTGACAGTAGAATCTGTCCTATTTTTTAATTTAAATTTTTCATTTGCCTTAAGCTCTTTGTCCATTTCCTTTCACCTTTGTTTTCCTCCATGGTGCTTTCTGTTCATAGTCAGTTTCAACACTTATAGAATCATTTATTAGTAAATCACCTACCAATTTGACCACAGCACCTTTTCATGCCAAACTCTTAATCCAGCCAAACTTAAGTTATTCTTTCTTTCTGTTCTAAAATATATTTTAAGTCAATGTTTGAAAGTAAATACACATTGGCCTTCATTTTTAACACCTTCCTTCCATTTATTTTTCAGTGACATAATTTTTTGTAATCTTATTTTGGCTTGAGAGATTTATCTCAGTACCAGAAGGTCAGCACCACAGTGGAATATTTTGAATGGGAAAAAAATCCAATTCCTTCCCTTCCACTAATGGAAGTTTAACAGTTCCATAAAATAGAAAAAGCAGCATGATAACCATGACAGATATTTGAGGCTTGTGTCATTCACCTGTTTTTCAGTCTCTGAGCATTGTGAATTTGGCAGATACTTGAATACCCCTCACAATATATTTCTTTACATAGAATTCACTTGGCTAAATATTCCCATATATGTCATTCTGATGAAGTTTTGGATAAGTCATTTCATTTTGCTCAACTATCAGCTCAACTCTATAAGAATCCTTATGAAAGTAAAGAATACAACAGAGCTTTGTTGCAGAATGATCACTTCATTTTGCTTGAAAGCAGTGAGGCCTGGAACCATGCACTGCAGTGAAAATGAAAGGAAAAAACAAAAAACATCAATCATACCAATTTGTTTCTTGTATATACTCTTATTTTTAAAGATTAATGATGTTAAGCATAAATATGGTCAGCTGATCTTTGACAAAGGAGTGAAGGAAATGGAATGTAGAAATATAATTCTTTTCAACAGATGATGCTGAAACAGCCAGATATTCACATGCAAAAGAATCAGTCTAGACACTGACCTTAACACTCTCAACAAAAGTTAATTCAAAATGCATTGCAACCCTAGGTATTAAATACAAAACTGTAAAACTCCTTGAAGATAACACAGGCGAAAACTTAGAGGCCCTTAGGGAATGGCAATACTTTTTAAAATATAACATGGAAGACATGATCCATAAAAGAAATAATTGATAAACTGACATTATTAAAATTAAAAATTTTTGCTCTGCTGAAGGCATTGTCCAGAGAGTAAGAAGGCAAACACAGATTTAGAGAAAATATTTGCAAAAGACAACTGATAAAAGACTCTTAGACTCAACAATAAGAAAACAAATAGATGATTTAAAATGGACTGAGACCTTAATAGACATAGCAGCAAAGAAGACATACGAATAGCAAATAAGCGTGTGAAAAGATGGTCCACATCATATATCACCAGAAAAAAGAGAGAGGGGGCCTTCCTGAACTCTACTGTAAATACAAGCACACCACCTTTTGCCAGTAACTGCCCTGACCATCCATACTGATGCACTGCACTAGAAACCCAGAGCCTCTTGTTCCTAGAGGAAATGACAAGGCTGCACCCAACAGAAACACAGAGGGCAGCCACTTATTCATTGGGATACAGCCTAGAAAGGAGAATTCACTGAGGAGGTTTATTCTATTGTTTTAATTTGGGAGGGATGAGGTAGAAGGAAGTTCCAGAGAGGGTCAGACAGCCCAGAAATTCAGACAAGTGGCATGTCTCTTCTCACCAAACTTTGCTCTGCTCCCTGCTATAATCATTAACAACCTTTGGCCCTGACCTCAAGGTTCTTCCACTTCAGGACCACCAAACACTGCTCCTGCTTCTGATGGACAAAAATATTTAGGACTGGGGTGGGGGACACTAATTTGATGTAACAGTAAATCCTAAGGGTACCCACATAGATGGCTTCCAGGTGCCAGGCAGAACCTGAGGCCAGAAATGATGAAGCTTGCATAAAACTATTGAACCAGATGTGAATTTCTCATTTGAATGAATCTCATTTGAGAACTGCAGTTGAATGCTAAACACATGGGGTCTAAGGACCCTGACCCTCTTCAAAGTCAAAAACCCCAGTACAACTTACCAGTCAGCTTTCTGGGTTCTGTACCTGTGAATACAACCATCCATGAACTGTGTAGTACTCTAGTACATATTCACTGAAAAAATAAAAAAAATCTACATATAAGTGGACCCGTTCAGATCAACCCTTGTTGTTCAAGGGTCAACTGTAATGATATATATTCATTATACTATCATATAGGATATTTTCACTGCCCTAAAAATCCTCTGTGCTCTGCTTATATACTCTACCAATCACTTTCACTAATCGCTGGCATTCACTGATCTCCAATTTTGTCTTTTCCACAGTGTCTTATAGTTGGAATCATACAGTATTTAATCTTTCCAGAATGGCTTCTTTCACTTAATATATATGCATTTAAGGTCTTTTCATGGCCTGATAGTTTGTTCACTTTAGCTCTGGTAATCTGTTGTTTCTTATCTGTTCACATTCTGAAGGACATCTTGACTGCTTCCAAGTTTTGGCAGTTATGAGTAAAACTGCTATAAACGTTCATGTGCAAAGAAATAACCCCACCCCACCCCGCCACCAAACCAGAGTACGCATGTGCTGGTTTTTGTGTGGGCATACGTTTTCAGCTTACTTGGGTAAATATCAAAGAGTGTGACTACTGCATTACTTGGTAGAATTATGTTTAGTTTTGTAAGCAATCACCAGATTGTATCCCAAAGTGGCTGTACAATTTTGTATTTCCATTGGCACTGAATGAGCTTTCCTGTTCTACATCTTCACCAGTGTTTGTCATTATTAGTATCAGATTTTGGCCATTCTCAGATTTGTAGTGGCCTGCCTGTCTCTGTCTGTCTGTCTCGGCAGGTAGCTTAAAGTCTGATCTAGACTCTGGTTATTTGTTTTTAATACCAGGATAATCATTGTTTAAATCGGAATTGGGACAGAAAGGTCTCTGACTTCTGGGGGACTTATTTTGGTTAGGAAGAAGGGAGAGGCATTGACTACACAAGAGAATCGATAATGGCTGAGGAAGTGAAGTTTGGACTCCTTTTGACTGCTAAGTCTCCTTTTCAAAATCTCGGGGACCTCTACGTTTTCCCTTGGGGAGAGCAAATGGAGTCAAAGACCTGGGCTCATGTACCTGGGGAACATTTTATATTTTAATGTGACATCAAGAGTAAGTTACTTTACTTAATAAGCCTCTTTTGCTTAAAATAAAACATCCTGCGTGGGTTCTCAGGCTATCCAACTTCTGTGACCCCATGGACTTCAGGCCACCAGGCTGCTCTGCCCATGACATTTTCCAGGCAGGAATACTGGAGTGGGTTGCCATTTCCTACACCAGGGGATCTTCTCGATCTAGGGATTAAACCTGCCATCTCCTGCATTGCCAGGTGGATTCTTTAACACGAGACACCTGGCAAGCCCCCAAACGTTACTGGGCTTGTCCTCAGCTTGTGGCCCAGCAGCCTCACTGGGCCTTAGCCACTTTCTGCTTTGCTGCATCCTGGCCCCGCCCACCAGAGAAGGCAATGGCATCCCACTCCAGTACTCTTGCCTGGAAAATCCCATAGGCAGAGGAGCCTGGTGGGCTGCAGTCGAGGGGTCGTGAAGAGTTGGACGTGACTAAGTGACTTCACTTTCACTTTTCACTTTCATGCCTTGGAGAAGGAAATGGCAACCCACTCCAGTGTTCTTGCCTGGAGAATCCCAGGGACAGGGGAGCCTGGTGGGCTGCTATCTATGGGGTCGCACAGAGTTGGACACGACTGAAGTGACTTAGCAGCAGCAGCAGCAGCCCTGCCCACTCTTCGGAGTTAAGGTCGAGACTGGAAGCTGAAGTGCGCCCCCAGGAACGGTGTGGTCCGTTGGCATCCGATCCAGCCAGACCCAAGCCCAGGTTCTGACTGCAAGTCTGGAGTGGCCTTTGGAGAACGGGGAAAGATCATGGGTATGATAGAAGGCACGAGCTGTTCAGGACCGCAGCGCCTATTGCCAAGCTTCTCCTGCGACTGCTAGCCCTAGCTGCGTTTTTACTCCCAGCAGCAACCAACTCCATCCCCACCTGTTGGGGCCACGCTTTTCCCCCTCCAGAAAGACTGCTTGATCAATCATTCTGTACCAAGGAGGAGATGCGGACAGGGCACATGTGCGGTGTCTTTTCTCCATTTCCTGTCCACCCTCTTTAAAAAGCCTCGCCGGAGTCAGACTGCATTTCCATAAGAAGATGTCCATTCTTGTGTCTCATTTTCTTACGTTAATGACCATGTCTTGAAGTTCTCCTTAGTTCACGGAGATCTGCCTTTTTTTAAAAAAAAAAAGAAAGAAAGAAAACCTCTTCTACAGCTCTGTTGCGTGGAATCATCCTGTTGGTGGACGATTGAGTTGTTCCCATCTGAATGGATTTGTCCATGTTTCTTCATATTTGTGGACTTAGGATTTTAAATTTTAAGGTCAATTTTTAGAACTTGAGTTTTTGGGTCATAGGTGCTGTTCCAATATACTGCAAACTGCCCCCTTGTTCTGAGTCCTCAGAGCTATATTCTGTATCCAGCAAGCTGCATATCTCTTAGTTTTCAATTAATCTTATCTGTAGATGCTTTTGGATGTTTACACACTGTCATATCATCCAAGAATGGCAGGATGATATTCTTCCTTTATTATCTTCTAACCTATCATGTCTCCTGATCCTTGTCCACTCTCCCCAGTTTACTGTGCTGTCTGTAACATGCTTAGTAGAAGGAGCCACTCTTTCTGTGTTTCAGAGGCCTTCAGCTTTTATCTAGTACATTGAAACACTTTCTGTATATGTTTGACATGTTTTCAGATTTCAAGACATTTCCTTTTATGCTGCTTTTTTTTTGTTTATTAACATTATTTTTTATAATAGTTTTCATTGTTGTTATTGTTCAGTTGCTAAGTCATGATTGATTCTTTGTGTCCCCATGGACTGTAGCTCTCCAGGCTTCTCTGTCTTCCATTATCTCCCAGAGTTTGCTCAGATTCATGTCCATTGAGTCAGTGATGCTATCTAACCATTTCATCCTCTGCTGCCCTCTTCTCCTTTTGCCTTCAGTCTTTACCAACATCACAGTCTTTTCCAGTGAGTCAGCTCTTCCCATCAGATGGACAAAGTATTGGAGCTTCAGCTTTAGCATCAGTCCTTCCAGTGAATATTCACGGTTGATTTCCGTTAGGATTGACAGGTTTGATCTCCCTAGTCCAGGGAACTCGCAAGAGTCTTCTCCAGCACCACAGTTCAAAAGCATCAATTCTTTGGTGCTCAGCCTTCTTTATGGTCCAACTCTCACATCCCTACATGACTACTGGAAAAACCATTGCTTTGACTTTGTATGGACCTTTGTCAGCAAAGTGATGTCTCTGCTTTTTAATAGGCTTTCAAGGTTTGTCATAGCTTTCCTTCGAAGGAGCATCTTTTAATTGTAATAGTTTTATTGAGATATAATCACATGTATACCCCACGTCCGAGGTCAGGGGCAGCGGCCGAGAGGAGCCACCCCATGTCCACGGCAAGGGGCAGCGACTGAGGCCAGGGGCAGCGGCCGCAAGGAGCAACCCCACATCCAAGAAGCAGTGGCTCCATGGGCGCAGGAGGGCCTGGAGGAGCCATCCCACATTGAAGGTCAGGAAGGGCGCCAGTGAGGAGATAGCCCTCATCCAAGGTAAGGAGCAGCAGCTGCACTTTGCTGGAGCAGCCGTAAAGAGATACCCCACACCCAAGATAAGAGAAACCCAAGTAAGATGGTAGGTGTTGCAAGAGGGCATCAGAGGCCACACACTGAAACCATACTCACAGAAAA
>SJYC01008030.1:0-13654 GCA_006408675.1 Madoqua kirkii
CACTGAGCTGAGCTAAAGTGTATCATCCAGTGTAATTTACTGTATTCCTAGAGATATGTCACCCTCACCGCCATCTAATTTTAGAAGATATTCATCATCCCAGAAAGAAATCCCGTATGAATTAGCACTCACTGCCCATGCCTCACTACCCACCAGGCCCAGGCTACCACTGCTAATCTGTTTCTTGTCTTTATAGACTTGTCCATTCTGGACATTTCATGTACATGTAATCGTATAATATTTTGTCTTTTGTGACTGGCTTCTTTCACTTAGTATAATGTTTTCAAGGTTCATCTGCATTGTAGGAAGTATCAGCACTTAACTCCTGTTCATGGCCAAGTAATATTCTTTTGTATGGATATATCCCATTTATCCACTCACAATTTAATGAGCATTTGCGTTATTTTCCACATTTTGGCTGTTGTAAATAATGCTGCTGTGAGCTCTCCTGCTAAAGTTTTTGTGTGGACTTATTTTCATCTCTCTTGGGTTTATACCTAGGAGTGGAATGCTGATTCTTACAATAATCGTATATGTATCCTTTTGATAAGCTGCAGATATTTTAAAGGGGCTGCACCATTATTCTTTCCCATCAGCAAATAAGAGTTCTGATTTCTCCACATCCTCACCAGTTGTTAGTCTTTTTGATAATTATCAAAATGAGTGTCAAGTAGTATCTTGTGGTTTTAATTTGCATGTCCCTGGTGGTTAATGATAAGCATATTTTCATATGCTTAATGGCTATTGTATTTTTCTTTAGAAAAACATATTTTGCCCATTTTAAAAGTTGAGGGGTTTTAATTTTTTTATAGGGTTGGCTAAAAATATTTTTAAATCATTAGGCAACGTTGGGTACTATCAGACACTTTTAGTGTGTTATTGAGATAATCATACTATTTTCTACTTTGATCTATTGTGCTATGTTCAGTCACTCAGTCATGTCCAACTCTTTGTGACCCTATGGGCGATAGCCTGCCAGTCTCCTCTGTTTGTGGAATTTTGCAGGCCAGAATACTGGAGTGGGCCACCATTTCCTTCTCCAGGGGGTCTTCCCAGCCTAGGGATCGAACCTTCATCTCCTGTGCTGGCAGGTGGGTTCTTTACCATGGAGCCACCAGGGAAACCCATATATGTATATGTATAATATATATGTATAAATGTGTGTGTCTCTGTGTGTGTGTATATATATATATATATATACACACACATATACATACATATATGTATACAATAGATATAAGTAAATCACTTTGCTCTACACCTGAAACTAACATGACATGTATATTAATAATGCTTCAGTTAAAAATTTTTAAACAAACTTTTAACAGAAGTTTTTAGCATTATCACAACACCATTACCACACACACCCAAGTTAACAGTTTTTCTTGATATTATCAGTGGTCTTTAACCAAAGGTTACCAGGAACACACAGAGTTAAGCAAGTTAGATTTATTACTTATTGCAGCAAGACAGAATGCACACTAGTGAACTGTGGGATGTCTTAATAAGGGAATGTTAGAAAAGACTTCGGAGAAGGCGATGGCACCCCACTCCAGTACTCTTGCCTGGAAAATCCTATGGACAGAGGAGCCTGGTGGGCTGCAGTCCAGGAGTTGCAAAGAGTCCGACATGACTGAGTGACTTCGCTTTCACGTTTCATGCACTGGAGAAGGAAATGGTAACCCATCCCACTGTTCTTGCCTGGAGAATCCCAGGGACAGGGGAGCCTGGTGGGCTGCCGTCTATGGGGTCGCACAGAGTCGGACACGACTGAAGCGACTTAGCAGCAGCAGAAAAGACTTACTAAGGCATTTGGTTTTGTACACATGAGGGTTACATAATTTTGTAAATCATTATTACCTCAATAAAAACAAATTTTTAAATTACTTTAAAAAGGAAAGGAAAGGACTTCCCTGGTAGTCCCATAGCTAAGACTCCCAGCTTCCAATGCAGGGGATCCAGGTTCAATCCCTGGTCAGGGAACTAGATCTCACGTGCCCCAACAAAGACCTGGTGCAGGCAATAAGTAAATATTTTTTAAAGAAAGAAAGGGAAACATTACTCAATAAACATATCAGCAAATTTGCTCATGAGTTTAGTGAAAAAATCATAGATTATTTTAACATTCAGGAAGGTTGCTTTAAAGGGCATCCAGTATAAAACTACTGACTCAGAAGCACACTGCATGGAGAAGGGAATTACAGCCCACTCTAGTATTCTTGCCTGGAGGATTCCATGGACAGAAGAGCCTGGTGGGTTACAGTCCATGGGGCCGCAAAGAGTTAGACACAACTGAGTGACTAACACTTGACTAGAATGCTTCAAAGAATGGAGCTGCATTGCTGAACTAACTCAGCACTGAGGGGAAACAAGCTTTTTTATAATAAATCACTTTGGGGGGGGGTGGGGAGCACACTGCATATTGGAATTAAAAACATCATTCCAAGGATCAAAAGTGTGAGTTGTAAGTCATTGTGCTTTTTCAAGCTATAGTGATATTTTCCAAGGGATGATGATATTTAAAATAGTTGTTTAATCCAACAACAATACCTTTTTTCCCATTTTGGTAGAAATAGCTATTTTTGAAGGCAAATTCTCTAGTTTTTGAACTAGTTTGTCAGTGTTGAGCATTTTCTAGACTTTGTCCATGTCTGTTGACCTTTGTTAATTGAGAACCTAAAATCATATAACTTAAAAGGAATGTATCTTTACAGTGCCAGCTGAAACTAGGAACTTTGTAAATGCCATTACAAAGCCTTAACATTAAAAAAATTTTAACATATTTCTCTAATCTATAAAAAAGGAATCGAGAGCTTCCCTGGTGGCTCACTTGGTCATAACTTTCCTTCCAGGGAGTAAGCGTTTTTTAATTTCATGGCTGCAATCACCATCTGCAGTGATTTTGGAGCTCCAGAAAATAAAATCTGACACTGTTTCCACTGTTTCCCTATCTATTTGCTATAAAGTGATGGGACCAGATGCCATGATCTTCGTTTTCTGAATGTTGAGCTTTAAGCCAACTTTTTCACTCTCTTTCATTTTCATCAAGAGGCTTTTTAGTTCCTCTTCACTTTCTGCCATAAGGGTGGTATCTGCATGTCTGAGGTTACTGATATTTCTCCCAGCAATCTTGATTCCAGCTTGTGCTTCTTCCCGTCCAGCGTTTCTCATGATGTACTCGGCATATAAGTTAAATAAAGACCAACTTAGCGTATTAAAAAGCAGAGACATTACTTTGCCAACAAAGGTCCGTCTAGGCTATAGTTTTTCCAGTGGTCATGTATGGATGTGAGAATTGGACTGTAAAGAAAGCTGAGTGCCAAAGAATTGATGCTTTAGAACTGTGGTATTGGAGAAGACTTTTGAGAGTCCCTTGGACTGCAAGGAGATCCAACCAGTCCATCCTAAAGGAGATCGGTCCTGGGTGTTCATTGGAAGGACTAATGCTGAAACTGAAACTCCAGTACTCTGGCCACCTGATGCGAAGAGCTGACTCATTGGAAAAGACCCTGATGCTGGGAGGGATTCGGTTAGGAGGAGAAGGGGATGACAGAGGATGAGATGGCTGGATGGCATCACCACCTCGATGGACATGAGTTTGGGTAAACTCTGGGAGTTGGTGATGGACAGGGAGGCCTGGCGTGCTGCAATTCATGGAGTCACAAAGAGTCGGACACAAATGAGCGACTGGATTGAACTGAACTGAACTGAACTGGTGGCTCAGTAGTAAAGAATCCACCCACCAGTGCAAGAGACATGAGTTCAATCCCTGGTCTGGGCAGGTCCCACATGCTGCAGAGCACCTAAGCCCAAGCACCACAACTACTGAGCCCATGTTCCACAACTACTGAAGCCCATACACTACAACTAGAGAGTAGCCCTCAGTCACTACAGCTAGAGAAAAATCCACACAACAACAAAGACCCAGCACAGCCTAAAATAAATAACATTATTATCTTTTTTTATAAGCTGTAAGGGCCACACATTGAAGTGAATTGTTAAACCTCTTTAATCTCTTAATCAGGAAGAGTTCTCCTTTTCTCTTTCTCCTCCAAACTGGATATTTCTGATTATGTTACCTATATATCATTAGCGTGTCCTCTGTCTCCTTCTCTTACCCTTCTTCTATAAACTGCTAATTAGATGAAAGGGTTTGTTAGGATTTTTTTTTAGCAATAAATATTTTATAATTGGTATTATCTGTTATTGCATCATATCAGAATTCATGGTGTCCAGGTGTCTCTTTTAAGATGTTAAGATTTATCAGCTTGATCTTCCTTGATAAAGTTGCCCAGCACATCTATTTAGTCTTAAAATATCCCCTTCAGGTTTCTTCTTAGTTACAAAAAAATGGGGGGGGTCACTTAATGGGGAAACCTGCTGCATACCCCCTTAACCAAGAGATCAAAATTAACATCAGTAATCAGACACACTGTCATCATGCCTTCTGAAGTGATTCACTGAGCACAAGCATCAGTTACAAAATACATCATCCAAAAACAAACTTTGTGAATCTAACCATGAGAAAACAACACTGAGATGTAATCTGTAAAACATTTGACCTGGGACTTTTCAAACCTAGAAAGATGAAGAAAGGCTGAGGGACTGGTCCAGATTAAAGAAGATGAAAGAAACATAGTCTGAGGGCATAATTCTGCATGGGAAATTTTAAAGTGGCTCCTGTAAAGGGTATTATTTGACTAGCTGGTAAAATTCTGCATATGAATTATATGTTAGATAATGAATATTAAATCCTGGTTTTGATCGTGTTAGGGAAAGTCCCAAGTTCCTATGACACTCTGAAATATATAGGAAAAAAGGGTCTAACACCTGCAATTTCCTCTCAAGTAGTTTCCTCCCAATATTCTTGATGAAACCCACACACACTCCTACAGAGAGGATAAAGGAAGTGAATGTGACAGAACTTTTAACAGTAAAGAGTATAGGGAAGCTCATCATTTTTACACTAACTTTTACAACTTTTGAGTTTGAAATTTTTTCAAAGCAAGAAGTTGAAAATAAATATTCTCATTCACTTTTCACCTAATATGTTAGTAACCATTGATTGTCATTGCCTAAGTGCATTAAAATGGTGACTTTCTGATTCTAGCATTTTCTTCATAATAAATGAAACTTAGAATACAGTTTGTATGATTATTCTGAAAAGAACTTTCCTGTATTACAACTACTTAGTAATAATAAAATGTTCATAAAGGAGGGGACAGGATGATACAGGCTTGATTTTTTTTTTTTAATGAATTTTCAGAATAACAAAATTATATCCTGGCCACCTCCAGCAGTGACCATTGACTGTTTTTTAGTAACATTATAGACTCATGCTTTGTTTTATATTTGGTGTATTTCAACTGATTGTAATCATTACTTTTTATTAAATTGTTCCATCGTAAGCCAGTAGGAACCTTTTTAAGTTTTCTCCTGTGTGGTAGATTCCTTCATTTCTGGTATAAACTGTTCCAGGCTTATGCTGAACATTTCTTATTTCACACTGAACATAGTTCTCAAAGGAGTCCTGGTTTCGTATACAGAGGAATTTTAATACTAGAGGACTCATTGCTCCTGAGTTGTTAGTGACTAGGCAATCTTGGTGGCTCAATCTAGGGAAAAGTTTTTTTAAAATAAGAACATAGTGTATTCCCAATTCCTAGTTGTTCTTGGGTAGGGAGATAAATTCTTTACTGTATTATGTGTATCTATATGTGCATTTGGGTGCATGTGGTTACTCTGAAGCTAGTATGAGGAAGCTTACAAGGCCTCTAAGTGTTGAATATCTGTCAGGCCCAGAATCTCATGGCTTCTTTCTTCGTTTCTAGGTCTTCATGCTCAGAACCCTGCCAAGCCAGGAGGGAGACACACAAAAGAAAGAATGGCTGCAGGATTTTTGACAACCTGGTCACAGGTATTTGGGAAGTTACTCATTCCAAAAAAAATCACTGTTCCCAAAAGATACATCTCTTGTCCATGACCCAGAGCTTCACAGCCCAACCAGGCTAGCCTCAAGGTCCCTCAGTTCTTTGGGCTTCTTAAAATGGGAGAGAGAGAATGTTCAAGGAAAGGCTTCAACATTTGTTTTGTGTTTCAGATAATCCCCCAGGGTGAGTGTTAGTTCCATATTCTGCTGGGTGCCATGAAGGAAAATAAAGACTTTTTTTCACTAGGAAAAACATTCATTTTCCAAGTATTTTTCTCATTCTGTAGTATGCTCAATCTGTACTAGATCTTGAATAAGATTAGAAGACTCCTTGTAACCTAGTTGTGGCAATATCAGCTAAGCTGTGTTAGAAAAGCTTCTGTAAACCATGAGCCTGAAAGAGATGCTCCAGTGAGTGAGAACAGAAGTAGAGGTTCCAAGAATTTGGGTGAAATGATGAGAGGCCTCTGAAGAATATCTGAGCTTACTACACATTGGGTCTTCTCCCTAAGTCCTATCAGCCTCACCCATCATCTTTCTGGTTCAGAGTTAGAGATAGTTCTTGGCTGAACCTGAATGTATACATTTTAGGACTTGATGACCTTCGAGGAAGTGTCAGTGGACTTCTCACAGGAGGAGTGGGCCCTGCTGGCCCCCGCTCAGAAAATCCTGTACAGAGATGTGATGTTGGAGAACTTTAGGAACCTGGCCTCAGTGGGTAAAGTTGGCCTCATTCCTTCTTACTATTTGTTCATGCATGTACTAGTTTTTCATCACTTGTCTCTCTCAGGAACTGAAAAGAACAGCTATACATGGTAAACACAGAATGGATGGTTCCTGTCCTTGTGGGGCAGTCTTATCACTTCCCAAGAAAATTCACTGATTGTATTTCCTCAGTCCTTAAAAAATTTAGGTAATTTACAGATCTTGGGCTTAGAATTCAAGGGTCAGATCATGTGGGAAAAGGTGTGTGGGTATTTGTGCTATGGTGCTTTGTGAAAGGGCTATGTAATCTGATTCTTTTGCTGTTCTTGCCTATCTTCAGAATCCTTGAAAACCAAAGTATTGGAATCAGTTTTGTGGAACGATTCCTTGTCTCCTTCACAGTCTCCCCACATCATGTGTCTTTCCCCATGAGCAGGGTATCATCTCTGCAAACACAGTCCAATCACTGAGGTGGCACAGGAAGAGCTGAGGCCAGAGGGGAGAGGAATTCTCCAAAGTGCTTGTACAGGTGAGTCCCAGACAGGAAAGGGTCATTGTATGGAATAGCCACAGCTTATGAGGGGTGGTACAGTTGTCAGTCATTGTGAGATAAGAAGGCTGAGATCATTACATGAGCTTTCTGTCTCAAGCCTCCAGAATTCTATGTAAAAGATCTCTCATTTCCATTGCTTGTTTCTATCATTGTCATCTTTTCCCAGAGCCAAGTTCCTAAATTAATTTCTCTGATCCTGATTACATCTTCTCTCACATTTTCTTCCTATATTTAGTGTTATTAATTGAAAACAAATCCATAGCATGACTGCCTCCTTTTTTCTTTCACCCCTACTTTTTCTCCCAATAATTATAAAAAAATTTTCCTCATTCATTTTCAGATGGGGTTACTCAACTTAAATCAAAAGATGTAATTCTCATGCAGAATGTTCCTGGAGAAAAAACTGCCAATGGCATAAAAATGGTGAGATTCACTAGAAATGATTCCTGTTTTTTAAGACTGGGAGATCTCTGTGAATTTCAAGGAATTAAAACAGCAGCAGCACCCAAGCAAGAGGAGACACTTGAGGCAAGTAGAATTCACTCATCAGAAAGCTGCATCAGGAAATCCTTTGTTAATCCCATAAAATTGGAGAAATCTCCAAACTTACCTCAATACTTGCAGCCTTGCAGAGAATATCAAAAAGTAAGCATTTACTTGGGCTTCCCTGGTAGTGCAGTGGTAGAGAATCTGCCTGCCAATGCAAGAGACATAGGTTCAATCCCTGAGTTGGGAAGATCCCCTGGAAAAGGAAATGACTGCTCACGCCAGTATTCTTACCTAGGCAATCCCATGGACAGAGGAACCTCGTGGGCTACAACCCATGAGGTCACAAAGGAAACACAACATAGCAACTGAACAACAACAACAACAAACATTTACTTAAATGTCATTCCACTATTAAGTAATAAATTCTTCATTCTTCACCCATGATTAGAAAAACTCTATAATTAGGATGCTCTTTGATGGAATGAATTCCATGGGGCCTTGGGAAGAGTATTCAGCTATTTCAACGTGAAAGAATAAGGCAAAAAATATACACACACCCTGAAAATAGTCATAATAATATACTTCCTATATATGGCAGGATCCACATGGAAATGCGTTCCTGTGTAATAAAAGTGAGAAAGTCTTCATGCGTGTTAAGTCACTTCAGGTGTGTCTGACTCTGTGTGACCCTATGGACTGTAGCCTGCCAGGTTCCTCTGTCCATGGGATTCTCCAAGCAAGAATACTGGAGTGGGTTGCCATGCCCTTCTCCAGGGGATCTTCCCAACCCAGGAATCAAACCCAGGTCTCCTGCGTTGCAGACAGATTCTTTACTGTTTGAGCCACCAGGGAAGCCCCAAGGAAGCCTTTAGTCATAATTTACTCCTTTTCTGTAGGCACCAACCCACCCTGGTGAGAACCCATTGGAATGTAATCACTGTAGAAAATTCTTCAGAAAGAATTATCACCTTATTCGTACAGGATATTGCAAAGGCGAGAAATGCTACAAATATAAAGAATATGGGAAAGACTTTGGCTATCCCTCAACTCTTAGGGGTCATTTGAGTACTCACATTGGAGAGAAAATTCTTGAATTCAGTGATTGTGGAAAAACTTTTAATCAAGAGTCATTCCTTAGAAAATACTTCAGACCTCTCACAGGAGAAAAATCTGAGTGTAATCAACATCTTATGTCCTTCAAATTACACTCTTTCTTCTCAGTACATGAACAGATACCTACTGAAGAGAAACTCCATGAATGCAGTGACTGTGGGAAAAGATCTTCCCATAGTGTCCACAAAAAAATGTGTACTGTGAAAGAAAGCTCAAAATGTAATGGACATGGGAAATTTTTCACTGGCCCCTTGTCCCTTCAGATACGTATGAGACCTCACGCTGGAGAGAAAGCTTATGAATGTACGGACTGTGGGAAAGCCTTTGTTTTTCAATCTTCCTTTAAGAAACATGTAAGATCACACACTGGAGAGAAACCTTATGAGTGTAATCACTGCAGAAAATCCTTCAGCCAGAGCTCTCATCTTAACGTTCACAAAAGGATTCACACTAGAGAGAAACCTTACGACTGTAAGGAATGTGGCAAGGCTTTCACTGTTCGTTCATCCCTTCAGAAAGATATGAGAACCCATACTGGAGAGAAACCCTATGAATGCAGTGACTGTGGGAAAGCCTTTATTGATCAGTCATGCCTTAAGAAACATACCTGATCTCACACTGGAGAGAAACCTTATGAGTGTAATCACTGTGAAAAGTCCTTAGCACAAGCTCTTATCTTATTGTGCACAAGAGATCTCACACTGGAGAGAAGACCTATGCATGTAAAGAATGTGGCAAGGCCTTTAGGAATTCCTCTTCCCTAAGGGTGCATATGAGAACTCACACAGGGGAGAAGCCTTATAAATGTATCCAGTGTGGAAAAGCATTCAGCACTAGCACTAACCTTATCATGCACAAGCAAATACATACTGGGCAGAAGCTCTGTGAATGAAATGACTACAACTTAGCCTTAAAGGCCCCTACCCACCTCTGTCATTTTTGAATACACTCTGGAAATAAACCATATTACAACCAATTTAGAAAGCCATCAGGTACAACTCTTGAGTTACATTATACGGGTCAAATGTTGTAAATGTTATGGTTCTGTGAGTATTTAAAGTGTGATGACTCATTAGCTGATGAGTATTAAAGATTATATAGCACTCTAAATTCCCCTTGATCTACACCACAAAGGTTTTGTTGTTTCTGTTTTTTTATTTATGTATTTATTTGGCTACAACAAGTCTTAATTGTGGCATGTAGGATCCTCAGTCTTCATTGTGGCATACAAGATCTTTAGTCACAACGTACAGGATCTAGTGCCCTGATCAGGAATTGAACCTAGTTAGGCCGTCTGCATCGAAAGTCTAGAGTCTTAGCCACAGGACCACAAGGGAAGTCCCTCACTAAAGTTTAGGTACGTAATGTTTTTATAATAAGTAAGTACTAAGTATTGTGCACTTCTCACCAAGATATCTTGGGCTGAACTATAGCTTATTTAGAAATATGTATTTTAATGTGCAGACTTGGCATATTTTAGTTATCTTTCAGTTATAGATTTCTAATTGAATTGCGTTGTCCACAGAATGCCTGATCCTCATGATATAGATTCAATAACATACAAACAGAAAATTATTAGAGACTTGCTATGTGGCCTAATGTGTGAGATACAAGAAGTTGCTGTCCCAATATCCGTTTCTCCCTTGCTTCCTTCAAGTAACAGAACTACAGTTGTGTTCAAATAGCAGTGTAGATAATTTCTGAGGACTCATCTCCCAGCTTTCCTTGCTGCTGTAAGTGCCCATGAGCTCACAGTCTTGGCCTGTGAGAAAGAAGCAAGAGGTCACTGCTTGTGGGTTCTAAAGAATTCCATAGAAATGGGAGCATGGCATCTGGCATTTTCACTTTACCATCTGCCCTAAGGTTTATCTCTTTTTTTCTTAGAGAATAGACCAATACGATGACATTCATACACTACTAATTATAATAGACACGTAAGGTATTTTTTAGCTGTATATAAGCACCTATGAGTTGCTTGTTTCTGAATTTCATGTAACATGAGAAAAATAAACTCCTAACTGGTTTAAATCACTCATGTGGGAAGAATCTGTTACAGAGGATTTCAGTCTTAACTGATGCATCTCATATATGGTCAAGATTTAAGAATCCTTCAAGGGAAAGGGAGCATATGTATTCTTATGACTGATTCATGTTGTATGGCAGAAACCAACACAACATTGTAAAGCAGTTCATCTCCAATTAAAATTTTTTTAATCCTTCAAGTATAGTTGAAAACAATGTGTATTCTTTAATTGCTGAGTGTAGGTCAGTTTTCATTTCAGTCCCAAAGAAAGGCGATGCCAAAGAATGCTCAAAACTACCACACAATTGCACTCATCTCACATGCTAACAAGTTGAGTTCAGTTCAGTTCAATCATGCAGTTGTGTCCGACTCTTTTTTTGACTAATGCTCAAATTCTCCAAGTCAGGCTTCAACAGTACATGAACTGAGAACTTCCAGGTGATGAAGCTGGATTTAGAAAAGGAAGAGGAACCACAGATCAAGTTGCTGACATCCATTGCACCATCAAAGCAAGAGAGTTCCAGAAAAAACATCTACTTCTTCTTTATTGACTATGCCAGTGCCTTTGACTGTATGGATCACAACAGACTGGAAAATTCTTAAAGAGATGGGAATACCAGACCACCTTACCTGCCTCCTGAGAAATCTGTGTGCAGATCAAGAAGCAACAGTGAGAACTAGACATGAAACTGAGACTGGTTCCAAATCAGGAAAGGAGTATGTCGAGGCCGTATATTCTCACCCTGCTTACTTAACTTATATGCAGAATCAGTTGAGTTCACTTCAGTTGCTCAGTCGTGTCCGACTGTGACCCCATGAATCGCAGCACGCCAGGACTCCCTGTCCATCACCAACTCCCGGAGTACACTCAGACTCAAATCCATCGAGTCAGTGGTGCCATCCAGCCATCTCATCCTTAACTTATATGCAGAATCAGTTGAGTTCACTTCAGTTGCTCAGTCGTGTCCGACTGTGACCCCATGAATCGCAGCACGCCAGGACTCCCTGTCCATCACCAACTCCCGGAGTACACTCAGACTCAAATCCATCGAGTCAGTGGTGCCATCCAGCCATCTCATCCTTGTCATCCCCTTCTGCCCCAATCCCTCCCAACATCAGAGTCTTTTCTAATGAGTCAACTCTTCGCATGAGGTAGCCAAAGTATTGAAGGTTCAGGTTCAGCATCATTCCCTCCAAAGAAATCCCAGGGCTGATCTTCAAAATGGACTGGTTGGATCACCTTGCAGTCCAAGGGACTCTCAAGAGTCTTCTCCACACCACAGTTCAATAGCATCAATTCTTCGGTGCTTAGCTTTCTTCACAGTCCAACTCTCACATCCATACATGACCACTGGAAAAACCATAGCCTTGACTAGATGGACCTTTGTTGGCAAAGTAGTGTCTCTGCTTTTCAATATGCTATCTAAGTTGGTCATAACATTTCTGCCAAGGAGTAAGCGTCTTTTAATTTCATGGCTGCAGTCACCATCTACAGTGATTTTGGAGCCCCCCAAAAATAAAGTCTGGCACTGTTTCCACTGTTTCCAAATCTATGTCCATGAAGTGATGGGACCAGATGCCATGATCTTCATTTTCTGAATGTTGAGCTTTAAGCCAACTTTTTCACTCTCCACTTTCACTTTCATCAAGTGGCCCTTTAGTTCTTCACTTTCTGCCATAAGGGTGGTGTCATCTGCATATCTGAGGTTACTGATATTTCTCTCAGCAATCTTGATTCCAGCTTGTGCTTCTCTTGATGTACTCTGCATGTAAGTTAAATAAGCAGGGTGACAATATACAGCCTTGACATACTCCTTTTCCTATTTGGATCCAGTCTCTTGTTCCATGTCCAATTTTAACTGTTGTTTCCTGACCTGCATATAGGTTTCTGAAGAGACAGGTCAGGTGGTCTGGTATTCCCATCTCCTTCAGAATTTTCCACAGTTTATTGTGATCCACACAGTCAAAGGCTTTGGCATAGTCAATAAAGCAGAAATAGATCTTTTTCTGGAACCCTCTTGCTTTTCCATGATCCAGTGGATGTTGGCAATTTGATCTCTGGTTCCTCTGCCTTTTCTAAAACCAGCTTGAACATCTGGAAGTTTGGGGTTCACCTATTGCTGAAGACTGGCTTGGAGAATTTTGAGCATGACTTTACTAGCATGTGAGATGAGTGCAATTGTGCAGTAGTTTGAGCATTCTTTGGCATTGCCTTTCTTTGAGACTAGGATGAAAACTGACCTTTTCCAGTCCTGTGGCCACTGCTGAGTTTTCCAACTTTGCTGGCACATTGAGCACTTTGACAGCATCATCTTTCAGGATTTGAAATAGCTCCACTGGAATTCTGTCACCACTAGCTTTGTTCGTAGTGATGCTTTCTAAGGCCCACTTGACTTCACATACTGGGATGTCTGGCTCTAGGTGAGTGATCACACCACTGTGATTATCTGGGTCATGAAGATCTTTTTTGTACAGTACTTCTGTGTATTCTTGCCACCTCTTCTTAATATCTTTTGCTTTTGTTATGTCCATACCATGTCTGTCCTTTATCAAGCCCATCTTTGCATGAAATCTTCCCTTGGTATTTCTAATTTTCTTGAAGAGATCTCTAGTGGTTCCCATTCCGTAGTTTTCCTCTATTTGTTTGCATTGATCGCTGAGGAAGGCTTTCTTATCTCTCCTTGCTATTCTTTGGAACTCTGCATTCAGATGCTTACATCTTTCCTTTTCTCCTTTGCTTTTCGCTTCTATCCTTTTCACAGCTATTTGTAAGGCCTCCCCAGACAGCCATTTTTCTTTTTTGCATTTCTTTTCCATGGGGATGGTCTTGATCCCTGTCTCC
>SJYC01008032.1:0-19402 GCA_006408675.1 Madoqua kirkii
GAACCAGGAAGCAGGAAACCGGCGCCATCCCGCAATGGCGGCTGCGGCTCCCGACACAACCGAGGATGAGATCGCCGGATGGCATCATGGACTCGATGGACATGAGTCTGAATGAAGTCTGGCAGATGGTGATGAACAGGGAGGCCTGGCATGCTGCGATTCATGGGATCGCAAAGAGTGTACACAACTGAGCCACTGAACTGAACCATACCAGTAAAATACACTTATTGCCCCATGAGTTTTAAGGTTTGGCAGATTAGTAGGCTTCTCTGGAAGCTCTGAAAATATGAAGCCAAGAATAAAAGCTAGACCTAGGGTGCATCTCCCTATTCAGCCATGTGGTGACCCAAGGATGAAAGAGAAGATAAATAGGGAGCGTCTTGGAATGCAGGAATGGAAAAATCAGACCCTTATCATCCTTCTTTCCTATTCCCAATGTTGGAACTATTAATGGAACAGTATAACCTGTTCCCCTCCTACTCCATAGGGAGGAGTCATTTACCTTACTCTTCCCCCCACCCAATATAGGGGCCTCATCCAATCAGCAAATGACCCACAAGACCCCTATCCCACTTCTTGTACCCTGGGTATAAAAATGGACCAAGGACCCCCATTCAACATGGGTTCTCACTTGAACTGGCCTGCTATTCTGACAGTGTCTCTCACTGTAATTAACTTTATTCCTTCATTCTGTCTAATGTCTGGAAATTCTTTTCCAACCTGCACCCAGACCACATGTTTGGTGGCCTGAACGGGGCCTCCCCACCTCCTTACTTCTCCTTTCTCTTAGGGACCCCCTGCCTATATGCAAGTGCTGTGGAAGCAACTGAGGAACTCTGGCCAGGGTTACCCCCTGGTGTATTCCAAAGGCCCCACTGCTCACTGCGTCCCAGCAGCTGCTGCCTGAATGGGTGAGGGTGTCTCTTTTGCCTTCTTTTCATCTGAGGACTAGGCCAACCAATATTGTGCGGGCACAGGTCAGGCACTTAAAAGCCATTAGGGTGCCTGCTATGTGAAGACTCCGTGTGAGGATAAGGGGGACACAGAATGGGTCAGGCCACAAGGCCATACGCCCACAGCAAGACAACTTCTGTGCACTCTGTAAGACGCATAGTGACTGAAGCAAAACAGACCAACATCCCCTGGCCACCACCTCTCCGATAGGATTGTAAGGTGAATTCCTCAGCCTTCTTGCCTGTCACTTTCACTTTTTTCCCTTTCAGTCAGGATTGATTTAAGGATCCTAGATGTTGCCTCAAAATAGGAAAAGGAGTATGTCAAAGCTGTATATTGCCACCCTGCTTATTTAACTTATATGCAGAGTACATCATGAGAAACGCTGGGCTGGATGAAGCACAAGCTGGAATCAAGATAGCCGGGAAAAATATCAGTAACTTCAGATATGAGAATTCCTCAGCCTTCTTGCCTGTCGCTTTCACTTTTTTCCCTTTCAGTCAGGATTGATTTAAGGATCCTAGATGTTGCCTCAAAATAGGAAAAGGAGTATGTCAAAGCTGTATATTGCCACCCTGCTTATTTAACT
This sequence comes from Madoqua kirkii, assembly GCA_006408675.1. Lineage (NCBI taxonomy): Eukaryota > Metazoa > Chordata > Mammalia > Artiodactyla > Bovidae > Madoqua > Madoqua kirkii. Next base: position 1,544 of record SJYC01008032.1, read on the forward strand.
TATATGCAGAGTACATCATGAGAAACGCTGGGCTGGATGAAGCACAAGCTGGAATCAAGATAGCCGGGAAAAATATCAGTAACTTCAGATATGCAAATGACATCACGCTTATGGCAGAAAGTGAAGAAGAATTAAAGAGCCTCTTGAAGAAAGTGAAAGAGGAGAGTGGAAAAAGTTGATTTAAAGCTCAATATTCAGAAAACTAATATCATTGCTGGGGTCCAGCCCCAGTGGATCCAGGGTGATTCGAAGGGGAAACGGATAGGCAAGGAAAAACTTAGTTATTTAGAGATATAAGATTAGATTAGGAAGAAATAGTACAGTAGGAAATTTAAGTGGAGAAAAGGGGCTAAATAACTTGATATAAGTGGAAAGCCAATAAAGTTCCACACAAGGAACTTGCACCATCTACGTTGGGCCACCTGCACCCGTTTGAATATCGGAGAGTGCCCTGCCTTGGGCTCTCTCTCTTATGGATTTTAGAAGCTGGGACAAGTAAGTAGACATGGTGAGCCTCCACGTTCCAAAGGGAATTCAGCCAAAAAGGGGGAGAAAAGAACGACATGGGGAAGCCCAGCATTGGTGCAAGACTTCAAAAACTATTTTTCAAAATCAGCTTATATGCCCCAAGTTGTACATAAAGAAATAGTGGAATATGCACAGTTATGCAGGGGCAGCAGTCCTGACCCTCATTAAGACAAACAAAGCTTTCTTTTTGCATACCCTCCTGTATACAAAAGGTCTCAGGTGGTTTACATTATCTTCTGGCCAAGAGGCCTCTTAACATTTTTATGGCTCTCTTCCTGGGTAATTGTTTATCAAATCAGAAAACTCCTTTTCCCTAGAAGTGTTTTTTCTTTAATCTGTATCACCCTTAAAGTACTAAATAAAGTTACATTCCTATAGAACAAAGGTGCAGTGGGTTATAACAAAGAAAACACCCAACTCAAAGATCTAATGTTGCTAATACCAGGTCTACTACCTGTTTTTCTATATACCAACTGTATGTAAAAATAAAAGATATGAAAATTTGGCAGCAAGTATTGGCTCAACAAATGAAACCTTTAATCAGTTCTATTCTAATGATTTTGATTCCTCGGTAGCCCCTACATTCCTAGGATGTTTTAAGCTTCCTGTGTCTCCCACGGTTGGGAGGCCTCAAACAATCACATGCACAGCTGTACGAGTCCTGCAGGCAGGCTAGAAAGCCATCAGAGGGGTTTTTGGATTGAAACACATATTATGCCCAAGAGATTTAGTGTTATTATCTAAAATCTATAATTTTTCCTAGAAAAAGGTGGTGGAGGAACAGCCCCATAAATGACAGAAGAGTAGGTGGAAAGCATAACACAGTAAAGAAGGCAGACTCTGATCTTGGGGGGTGGATGCTCAGGAAATTCCAGGGGGAACCCCTGAAGTCTGATCACATCCTTGCGTTTTGTCAGGCTTCCTTCCGCATGACCTTGTCACAGGCGGGATTCCTCACACTGGCCCCCGGCAGATCATGATCTTTGCCATGAAGTGATCTGGACCCATCACTTCTTGGCAAATAGATGGGGAAACAGTGGCTGAGTTTATTTTGGGGGGCTCCAAAATCACTGCAGATGGTGATTGCAGCCATGAAATTAAAAGATGCTTACTCCTTGGAAGAAAAGTTATGACCAACGTAGACAGGATATTAAAAAGCAGAGACATCACCTTGCCAACAAAGGTCTATCTAGTCAAGGCTATGGTTTTTCAAGTAGTCATGTATGGATGTGAGAGTTGGACTATAAAGAAAGCTGAGTGCTGAAGAATTGATGCTTTTGAACTGTGGTGCTGGAGAAGACTCTTGAGAGTCTCTTGGACTGAAAGGAGATCCAACAAGTTTATCCTAAAGGAAATCAGTCCTGAATATTCATTGGAAGGACTGATGTTGAAGCTGAAACCCCAATACTTTGGCCACCTGATGCGAAGAGCTGACTCATTTCAAAAGACTCTGATGCTAGGAAAGATTGAAGGCAGGAGGAGAAGGGGACGACAGAGGATCAGATGGCTGGATGGTATCACTGACTCAATGGACATGGGTTTGAGTAAACTCCAGGAGTTGGTGATGGACAGGGAGGCCTGGCGTGCTGCAGTCCACGGGGTTGCAAAGAGTCAGACACGACTGAGCAACTGAACTGAAGTGAATTGAAGATGTTGCCTCTGAGCCATCCCAAGAGTGCCTTCCACGTTTCAGGGAATCGCCAAATGGTGAGTCACCTGGTTGCTCCCGGGGAATCTCTTGTCTTTCTCTTCCCAGGTCACATGGTGCCTTACCAGCACGGTTCTCAGGGGTTACCTCTCATTGTCTTATGAGACGTTGGGACGCTTGGCCATTTTGTGCTATTAGTTTCATGGAGACGTCACTGAGACAAAAAGAGACATCTTTTTTTGCCAGTTGGTGAATCTCAGTACCCCCATTCTATGGCATATAGGCAAAGGATGGGTTCTGGTATGTCCTCAAAGCCTCTCTCAGACTCACCTCTTGGCTATATTCTCAGAAACTGGAAAATTTTGACTCTGCAAAAGGCATGGCCACAATACAATCTGGGGACCCTCGCCCCCAACCCCACTAAACACTGGCCTCTGAATGGCATACTAGCTTTTCTCAAAAGCAGGGAGAGGACTCAGAATTGCCTTATGTTCAGTCCTTCATGGCCTTGTCAGAATCCGGATTTGAGGGACTCATGTCTCATGGCTTTCTGTTGCCTCCCTATTCCCTGTCCCCTTCTGTCTCTCCATCAGATTTCCTAGATGACCTCTACTCGACCTTTCATATCCATATGATCTCTAGGAAAGAATTCTGAGTTTCTCGTTGGTCCAGGTCTTTCTTCTATATTCAAAAGCCTGAAGAATCAAAAACTCAATTAACATTCTAAAGAACCCCCTTCTAACTATGCTTATCTCTCAAGTGGAGAGGGAGCCGAATTTCCCCCATTCCTGAATATCCTAAAGAATCCTCTTCTGACTGTTGCTCTTTCTCAGGGTAGGGAAGGACCAAGCTTCCCACACTCCTGCAAATTTCCTTAACCCTTCAAATTCGTCTGTTGGACAAAGATCTGACTTCCCACCAGAGGGATAATTTAAGATGTTTATCAGCTGATCTGCTCCTGATATCAGAGTCAATTTGAGCACTATTTGGTCTATATTTTAGCTGTAAAATTATGACTACATAAATGAAAGATGACTTTGACACAGGATGGCAATGATATTCTTTAGACTCCAGAGAAAACTGATTAAAATGATTTTTTTCCCCCTTGGAAAGTGCAAAACTGGTTCTTTTTGTATGTGCAATTAAAAACAAATAGCTTGTTAAAATGCCTTCCTAAAAAAAAAAAAAAATCTTGATGTTAACCCTTTCCATGTCCTTGAAATACATTGCCCACTTTGCCTGAGACCTCAGCTTAGGGCAGATTAGAACTTCAAGGCAAAAAAAAAGAAAAAGTGAGGGGGCGTATCAAACATTTTAAATCTTAAGCAGAAAACTATAAGATCTGTCTCTCTGTCTGGGGTTTTGTGTCTCAATGTGTGTCTTGGGTTTTTCTTTTTTTTTTTTTACTTGCTGAAGTTGTAAATGAGTTCTAATTTAGTTGGCCTAAAGAAAAGTAAGTGCTTACAAATCAGACAATTCTGAATACAAGAGAAATTACCTAAATTAATATCAGATTCATGTGAACTGGAAAATATTCAATATTAAATATCTAGTATTAATGTTTGTTTCCTAATCTAATATAGACATGTCTAAGAGTCTTTCCAAAGAAAGGCAATGCCAAATAATGCTCAAACTACTGCACAATTGCACTCATCTCACATGCTAGTAAAGTAATGCTCAAAATTCTCCAAACCAGGCTTCAGCAATACTTGAACTATGAACTTCCTGATGTTCAAGCTGGTTTTAGAAAAGGCAGAGGAACCAGAGATCAAATTGTCAACATCTGCTGGATCGTGGAAAAGCAAGAAAGTCCCAGAAAAACATCTATTTCTGCTTTATTGACTATGCCAAAGTCTTTGACTCTGTGGATCACAATAAACTGTGGAAAATTCTGAAAGAGACGGGAATACCAGACCACCTGACCTGCCTCCTGAGAAATCTATATGCAGGTCAGGAAGCAACAGTTAGAACTGTACATGGAACAACAGACTGGTTCCAAAGAGAAAAAGGAGCTATGTCAAGGCTATATATTGTCACCCTGCTTATTTAACTTGTATGCAGAGTACATCATGAGAAACACTGGGCTGGAAGAAACACAAGCTGGAATCAAGATTGCTGGGAGAAATATCAATAACCTCAGATATGCAGATGACAGCACCCATATGGCAGAAAGTGAAGAGGAACTAAAAAGCCTTTTGATGAAAGTGAAAGGGGAGAGTGAAAAAGTTGGCTTAAAGCTCAACATTCAGAAAACGAAGATCATGGCAACAGGTCCCATCACTTCATGGGAAATAGATGGGAAAACAGTGGAAACTGTCAGACTTCATTTTTGCGGGGCTCCAAAATCAGTGCAGATGGTGACTGCAGCCATGAAATTGGAAGACGCTTACTCCTTGGAAGAAAAGTTATAATCAACCTAGATAGCATATTCAAAAGCAGAGATATTACTTTGCTGACTAAGGTCCGTCTAGTCAAGGCTATGGTTTTTTCTGTGGTCATGTATGGATGTGAGAGTTGGACTGTGAAGAAGGCTGAGCACCAAAGAAGAATTTATGCTTTTGAAGTGTGGTGTTGGAGAAGACTCTTGAGAGTCCCTTGGACTGCAAGGAGATCCAACCAGTCCATTCTGAAGGAAAGCCGAGCACCAAAGAACTGATGCTTTTGAACTGTGGTGTTGGAGAAGACTCTTGAGAGTCCCTTGGACTACAAGGAGATCCAACCAGTCCATTCTGAAAGAGATCAACCCTGGGGTTTCTTTGGAAGGAATGATGCTAAAGCTGAAACTCCAGTACTTTGGCCACCTCATGTGAAGAGTTTACTCATTGGAAAAGACTCTGATGCTGGGAAGGATTGGGGGCAGGAGGAGAAGGGGACGACAGAGGATGAGATGGCTGGATGGCATCACTGACGCAAGTCTGAGTGAACTCCAGGAGTTGGTGATGGACAGAGGCCTGGCGTGCTGTGATTCATGGGGTCGCAAAGAGTCAGACACGACTGAGTGACAGAACTGAAATGAATATCATGGACACCAAAGTGAAACAACAATATTCAATACAGAACAATTAAGTGCTAACAGTACTCAGTTCACTTTAGTTCAGTTCAGTTCATTTCAGTCACTCAGTCATGTCCAACTTTTTGGGACCCCATGGACTGTAGCCTGCCAGGCCTCCCTGTCCATCACTAACTGCTGGAGTTTACTCAGACTCGTGTCCATTGAGTCAGTGATGCCTTCCAACCATCTAATCCTGTCGTCCTCTTTTCCTCCCACCTTCAATCTTTCCCAGCATCAGAGTTCTTTCAAATGAGTCAGCTCTTTGCATTAGGTGGCCAAAGTATTGGAGTTTCAGCTTCAACATCAGTCCTTCCAATGAATATTCAGGACTTATTTCCTTTAGGATGGACTGGTTGGATCTCCTTGCAGTCCAAGGGACTCTCAAGAGTTTTTTCCAGCACCACAGTCCAAAAGCATACATTCTTTCTTTCACTCAGCTTTCTTTATAGTCCAACTCTCACATCCATACATGACTACTGGAAAAACTGTAGCCTTGACTAGATGGGCCTTTGTTGGCAAAGTAATGTCTCTGCTTTTGAATATGCTATCTAGGTTAGTCATAGCTTTTCTCCCAAGGAGTAAGGGTCTTTTAATTTCATGGCTGCAGTCACAATGTGCAGTGATTTTGGAACTCCAGAAAATAAAGTCTGCCACTGTTTCCACTATTTCTCCATCTAAAGAGTCAGACATGACTGAGAGACTGAACTGAACTGAACTGAACTGAACTGATGGAACTAGATGCCATGGTCTTCGTTTTCTGAATGTTGAGCTTTAATGTTGGAAGGACTGATGCTGAAGCTGAAACTCCAATACTTTGGCCACCTCATGCGAAGAGTTGACTCATTGGAAAAGACTCTGATGCTGGGAGGGATTAGGGGCAGGATGGAAAGGGGACAACAGAGGATGAGGTGGCTAGATGGCATCACTGACTCGATGGACATGAGTTTGGGTGAACTCTGGGAGTTGGTGATGGACAGGGAGGCCTGGTCGCAAAGAGTTGGACACAATTGAGCAACTGAACTGAACTGAGGGAAGAGGTAGAACTCTCTGAAAAAAATACTCTTCACTGGAAGAGCCTCAAGATCCCAAGAAGAGTAGAAAGAAACAACCAGAACTAGAAAAACTTCATTTGAAACTAAGGCACCTTCAAAGAACAGGGACTTCAATGTTACACTTCAAGTAAATATGAGACTCTCCCGTCTCACTATTTTACAAGTCAAGCCAATGAGGATGGACTGTTTGCTGCCACATCAGCAAACAAGGATGTAACAGTCATTAACAACTGCAGCCCTCCTTCAGGAACCTGTGAGCCCTGAAGGAATACAAGAAGAAAAAGATTACCTACCATCTAGCAGCTATCTGAGCACAGCCCCTATGGTGAGCACTGAGGAAACTCAGGATGTGAAAGCTTAGGACACTGGCCCTACATAGCTGATATGCATATCAAATGAATGATCTCGGTAAGCCCAGACTCTTGAATCTTCACAAGCAAAGAAAATCACTAAATTCCTAAAGTGGCATTTCCAATTTCTTTAATTAACAATAATCTTTTGACGTTCAGACTATTTGCCCTTGCTTATAAAACTTCTGTATAACCTGGCTGCCCCTCTCCTCATCTTCTCAAAGTAGTTCTCTCAGAATTCCTTTATTCGCTGCCTTCCAAGCTTGATGTCCTAAAAATTCCTGCTGAATACAACACAACTTTGAACTTTTAGGTTGTCAGTATTTTTAAGTCAACAGCCAGTACCATCTCTCTGTTCCGTCTTATTCCAGCAGCACATCCTGAGGCACACACTCTCTGATGTTTATCACTGAAGCTTTCTGTTCTCCATTGTCTGTTCTTGGGAAACCCAGTTGTGTTTTCACTTGGCTAGAGTCAGAAAATTATAGGAATGGGACAACAGAAGAGTTTTAAAGTCTCCAGCATCTCAGAGGTTGGATCCTCATAGCTCCTCATTAAATAAACTGTTCTATTGTTTTTCTGCTCTCCAAACAATTCACCTCTTTGGGGTCAAAGATAAAAGAATGGAAAATTTTCAGCCAGTGTGGTGTCCTTGCAAGTAGCCTTGGAGGGAGATGGATTTATTTCCTCCAAGGAGAAATTTTTCTTTCTTTGTCCTGACTTAAAATTACAAGGTGTCCCCTAGAGAAACTTTAATTTCTACAGGAACCAGCTTTCTATAATGCTCTTCCCTTGATGAATCTTTGGAGGTTTCATGGATTATTTGGTGTCCACAATGTCACCGAGAAAAAATGTCCTTTCTGAAGAAAAATAAACTGGTTAATAGTTTCGGTTTTCTTAAAATAACTATCAAAATGAAGACTGAAAAATATCCCCTGGTAATGGCTGATGTCAGGAGACCTTTGTTGTTATTAGAGAGGGCTCCATTTAATATCTCTAAAGAGAGGGATAGAAATAATCCAGGTAAAGTGGGTTGAAAAATATTAAGGACATATATGCGGCAAATGAATGATGTTGCTCAGTCATGTCTGACTCTTTGTGACCCCATGGACTGTAGCCTACCAGGCTCCTCCCTTCATGGGATTCTCCAGGCAAGAGTGCTGGAGTGGATTGCCATTTCCTTCTCCAAGGGATCTTTCCCGCCCAGAGATCGAACCTGGGTCTCCCACATTGTAGACAGATGCTTTAACCTCTGAGCCATAAAATAACTATAAAGAGAAGGAAAGAGGAATGTATAGTCTGAAAGGAGTATAAAATATAAGAAAGATTAAAAATTTTAATAGAAGACATAGGAAGAGGTTTAATTTCATAAAGAATGATCATGTTTAGTGTAGGCATTTGAACACACAGGGTATTCTAACTAATTTGCAAAATGCAATATACACTCTAAGTCAATGACGATCATTATGTACTATATCTCCAACAGAGTACATGGTTCTCTAAATGAAGAATTTGATGAGGGGAAACAGGCTCATGAAACATAACTCCTGTTGGAAGAAACTGCACAACATGACAGTTACGAGTTAAGTTGTTTTGTTGCTGCTTTTTGTTGGTATCAATGTTGTTTTTTTGGCTGCACCTCATGGTATGTGGGATCTTAGTTGCCCAGCCAGGGCTCAAATATGGATCCCTTGCATTGGAAAGCAAAGTCTTAACCACTGGACCACCAAGAAGGTCCCAGCAAGTTAAGTTTTAGTGGGGGCCAAATGAAAAGTGTATCCTGGGAAACAGCATTTCAGATATTCGGAGAAACTGTTCCAAGGAGGTGAGAGGTGAGCTAGGACATAGAGGAGCTTTTACAATAAAGACAAGGTAACCTGAAAGCCAAAAGATTTTTGTTAATTAAAGAAATTAGATATGTTAAGGTAAGGAATTTAGCAATTTTCCGTGTACAGGGAGATGCAAGGGTCTGGGCTCACTGAAATAATTTCTTTGATATTCTCTTTCATAGTTTCCATGGATTGTTTTTAGGGGTGAGGGTGAGTAAGATAAACTACTACTTAAAAGAGGGTCAATGGGTCAATCTATAGCCTCTGCTACTCTAGGTGGCCTCAGGGCCACAGTTGATTCTCATTGTCTCCCTCCTGTGCTATCCATTCTCCACTCTCACCCTTGGATAATACTCTACTAGATCAGATGGCTTAGTTGGTAGGGGGACCCTGAACCTCATCCCTGAATGTTGTCAGCCCTGGTCATCATTTCTTTCTCATGTTGTATTTTACCATTTACTGTCAAAACTGGGAAAGGCAACTCCAAGAAATGCCCATTTTCCAATTTTTAAATCTTTTTCCTAGAAACATTTTTGGCTTCTCTGGTAGCTCAGCTGGTAAAGAATCCACCTGCACTGCAGGAGAACCTGGTTCAATTCCTGGGTCAAGAAGATCTGCTGGAGAAGGGACTAGGTTACCCACTCTAGTATTCCTGGGCTTCCTGGTGGCTCAGCTGGGAAAGAATCAGTCTGCAATGCAGAACACTGCTGGAGTCCAACTCCAGCAGCCAGGGATTCAACCTGAAGAGGTGAATGGTCTTGGCAAATGAGACAGCCTCTCATTTTTCCTTTGGACTTTTTCTTTTGGACTGCCTGTTTATTTCAAGTTTAAGATTCTCTTTTATACTTTTACAAAAGGATTAGGCCAGAGGTCTGACATTTTCAGATCCCCCTCTCCCAGATTTATTATCTCCATAAATCATTGTTGCTCTTCAGAGTTCCTGCTTCAGTGATTCTGTCTGAATCAGCCTTATCATCTATTATCTACCTCTTCTAATGTGTCCTATAGTTAACTTGTGATTACACTGTAACTCATGCTACATTCCTCAGTTTACTACTTATCTTCCTAAGTCCTGTTTGCCCCCAACATCCTGAGCTCACTATTTCTTAAAAAGGCTTCTAGCTATAGTGTCTCTAAAAATCCCTAACTTCTATAAACTATAGTAAAGTACGTTAATTTTACAACATTCCTTAAATCTTTAACTTCTAACTATTTTCATTATTTCCAAGCCCTAAATTCAGTAAACTCCTTTGCCATAAACATTCTCTTCACAAATAGGCTTCAGATATCAATCCCTCCCATGGCCTCAATCTACAGCCTATGTGCTCATCCTGGAACATTCTTTTGTAAAAGTCCTTGAACAAATGTCAGTGATCAACTTTATAAAATTTTTTTTGAGCAATGCTGCAGAAGGCTTTGTGCCTTCTCATGCTCATCTCAAGAACAATAAGCACCTTGATATTCCTTTTCAGTCAACTCAGCCAAGGAGAGGAAAAGACAAGTCAGAATTCCAAGGCCTAACTCCTTCATCCCGGGATCTTTGCCTGTGGAATGAGGAAAAGGGGCCTGGCACCGTGCCTCCATTTTCTCAGTAATGCCTAATGCGGCTCCCAACAGAAGACCTGGGTTATTTTTATCACCCCAATGGGAAACTCTGTACCCATTCAGCAATTATTATTTTGCTCTCTCTACCAGGCTCTGGAGACCACCAATCTGATTTCTTTCTCTATGGATTTACTTATTCTGGATATTTCAAATAAAGTGAGTCATACAATATGAGACCTTTGTATCTAGCATCTTTCACTGAGCATGTTCATGAAATTAGTATTTCATTACTTAGAAAAAATTTCTGGTTGTGTTCAGTTCAGTTATGTCAGTTAAGTGTGTCCAACTCTTTGTGACCCCATGAACCGCAACACACCAGACCTCCCTGTCCATCACCAACTTATGGAGTGCACCCAAACCCATGTCCATTGAGTCAGTGATGCCATCTAATCATCTCATCCTCTGTCATCCCTTCTCCTCCTGCCGTCTGGCTGTGTAATTGATATTTAATTACTCCATTCTTTTTTTATGACTGAATAATGTTCCACTGTACAACTGAGCAACTCCACTTTCACTTTTTACTTTCCTGCATTGGAGAAGGAAACGGCAACCCACTCCAGTGTTCTTGCCTGGAGAATCCCAGGGACAGGGGAGCCTGGCAGGCTGCTGTCTATGGGGTCGCACAGAGTCAGACATGACTGAAGTGACTTAGCAGTAGCAGTAGCAGTATATATGTACCACAATTTGTGTATCCTTTCATCCAGTGATGAGCATTTGGGTTATTTCCATGATTTTTAACTGAGAGTAGGGCTGTACATATTGGATTGCATGCACATATTGGTTCGGCTGAAAAGTAACATATCATGGAAAAACTTAGACTTCTTTGCCAACCCAATATATTTGTTTGAGTGTTTTCAATGATTTAGGAGTAGAATGTTGAGTCATATGTAATTCTGTTTATCCCCAAAACACACTCCAAAAAGCTTCCTAAAAGTCTCTCCTTGTCTCAGAATCAGCTTTTCAGGAAGCATGACCTACAGCAGTATTAACAGTGTCTGATGAGAACTTATTTGTGCTGCACGAGGTTCCATAGTTAGAAAAGGCTTCTCTTAAGAAGTAACAGCTTCCTTCTTTCCTTCATTCTCCCTTCCTTTCTTCAGAGGGATGGCATAGATTTTTTTACACAGTATGTACTTTCAAAACTTTTGCATTTGAACCCTGAACTTATTGATAAGACAAAAAATATAAGCAGGATATTAAGGCTCAAATTATTAATATCACAAAAGCATTATAGTGAGAACTTGGATTGGAAACTATTAGTAAAAACTATGGGAATTTCTTAAAATAACAATTTTGATAGGAAACTTGACAAATGAGAGTGTGTAGAGAGAATATTGGTTATTTGGAAAATTGGAAGCACTTCCCTAGTGGTTCAGTAGAAAAGAATCTGCCTGCAGTGCTCAAAAGGCAGATTCAAACCCTGGGTCAGGAGGATCCCTGGAGAAGTCAATGGCAACCCACTCCAGTTTTCCTGCCTTATATATATCATAAGTGGGGGTGGGGTGGGGGTTTAAAACAATGAAAATGTATTTCTCACAGTTCTACAGGCTGGAACTCTGAGATCTAGGTACCAGCGAAACTGTGAACCTCAGACTGGGACTTGAACCCATTACAATCACTCACTTGATGTCTGAACTTACTGAGGTTCATATTCTTTGTGTCTCTGCACAGATGGAATTCAGCAAGAGGGAAAGTAGTAGACATGAAGTTGATCTGTTAATATAGGACACTTGTGAGAGATGCAAGCTGGCCATGTGGAGGGGACTCCACCCCAGGGATTGGTGGTGGTGGTGGTGGTGGTTTAGTTGCTAAGTCCTATCTGACTCTTGCCACCCCATGGACTGTAAACTGCCAGGCTCCTCTGTCCATGGGATTCTCCAGGCAAGAATACTGGAGTGGGTTGCCATTTCCTTCTCCAGAGGATCTTCCTGACCCAGGAACTGAACTCATGTCTCCTGTGGCTCTTGCATTGCAGGCGAATTCTTTACCTCTGAGCCACTAGGAAAGCCCTCCCAAGGATTAAATAGGCTATATTTTTATAATCAAAAGAGAGTGGAGGAGAAAGAAAATACCTCTTTCTTCCTTGCTGTTCAAGTAGATGTTAGGCTTTTGTTACCAGCTCCCCCTTTGTATGGGGCAGAAGAGTGTCTGACCCTATGAGGTCAAACTAGGCCTCTCATAGTGCTTATTCACATCATCAGAAGATTGATAACATTTTTTTCTTTCACTTCATGACCTGGGGCATGTCTCATACTTTATACTTAAGCTAGCCCACTTCACTTCATGAGGTTCTGATAGCCTTCTTAAGCGATCATTAACTAACAAAGTTCACTAGGTTTCTTTCCCTCTGTATCTGTAATCCGCTACCAGGATTTCAACAACTATCTGTATGACTATCCTGTTTCATCTCTTTCACCAGGATCATCAAGTTATCTTCTGGTGTGCAGATTGTTTCCTTCTCATTGAGTCTTCACAGGGCAGAGGGCAGAGAGAAAAAGCAAGCTTTCTCGTGATTAACAAGGATAAAAATCACGTCGTAAAGGTTTCATCCTTGATAGAAATGAGAGCTTCTATCAAAGATGTGAAGCACTGCTACAAATATCAATAAACCATGTGTTTACAGAGAGAACTACTGGACTGGCTGAAAAGATCATTTGTGTTTTTCTGTAAGATATTATGGAAACAATACAATATATAATAAGTTGCTCACAGAATAGATTCATGTCTTCCCCAAAACAGTCTCTGACATCAGTGGTCCATTCCTGGACATTTAATCTTCCTCAAGGAAATCTGTACTCTCATTAAAAAAAAAAAAAAACTAATGAAAACAACTAATGAAAGACACAAAGAACTTTTCCAGCTCTAAGATTTGTTGATTAAACCAGTTAGTCCAAACTTAGTTCCAAAAGGTACCTCAAATATGGTTTCATTCACTTAACAATATTTGCGAGACTCATTATGGTATAGACTTGCTATGCAAGACAAAGTTGGCCAAACATATATCCTGATTTCCAGGGAGCATATAGTCAAGACTTTAGAAAAGAGTAGGGAAGAGAATGAGTCAGGGAGAAGCAGGACTAGAAGAAACCTAAACAGGAGGCTTCAGATAATTTACCAATATAACCAAAGGTATTTAGGCAAATTAGATTAATTTTATTTCATCCCTGCCAACCATATACACTTCCTTTGATTCTGAGAGTGTTAGCTTATGCAGTCCAGACCCCTTTAAGGAGGAGGTGAACATTCTCAGTCTTGCTTTCCTTAAGCCTTGTGCAACAATGTGTTTTGCCTGAGATCTGGCCTTTCTTTAGGAGCTGATTATACAGCATAATGTCTTACTCATGGAAATGTTTTTCTTAGGCTCTATGTTAATCATTATAATTGTAACAAATCTTACCTAGGAACCTGTGTCTCAAGACTTGTAGCCCTGATTACACAGCAACAGTATATCTTGCTTAGAGAGGTTTCCCAGAACCTGTTGTCTCTGGCTAATCTTGTGCTGAAGTTATCTTAGGATGTATGCCTTGGGAAAGGGTCTGATGGAATTCTTTCAAACTTGTGGTATTATTTTTATTTATTCCCAGCAGCCAGTTGAAAAGTATATAATGCCCCACTTAAACTAGTGATGCGGGCACTCTTGTGCCCCTTCCAGTGATTTTGTTGGAAGCTTTCTTTATCACTGTTACTTTAATAAACTTTACTGCACAAAGCTCTGAGTGACTGGGACTGTGTCTTTTGGTCCCGGACTGAAATCATCTCTTCTGGGGCCACAACCCTGTTTGACACTGGTCTCAATGCTAAGCTATCAGTTCTAAATTTCATATAGAAATAAAACTTAAATTTTGAATGACATATATTAACTTTGAAGAGACAGTTTTCAGTGAACACGATGTCACTGCTTTATATAATTGGCATTATCTCATTTTTATTTTCTTAAATTAAAAAAAATGTATTTGTTTATTTGACTGCATCAGGTCATAGCTGTGACTAACAGGATCTTGCATTGTGACCTATGGGCTTCTCCCTAGTTGTGGCTTAGCTGTTCCATGGCATGTGGGGCCTGGTTCCCTGACCAGGGATTGAACCCATATCCCCTTTGGAAGGTAGATTCTTAACCACTGGGCCACCAGGGAAGTCCTATCTCTTTTTTATTTTAATTGAGGCATAATATAATAACATAATAACATGAAAAAATCTTAAACACATGAAGAGCTTTTACTAATATATATCTTCATAGCTACTCACCTCGATGAAGATATAAAACACTTCCATCACCCAGAATGTGTCTTTGTGACCTTTCTCACTCAACATTTCCCACCTCCAAAGTACCCACTGCACTGACTCCTATGTCCATCAATGAGTTTCCCTGCTCCTAGATTTCATAAAAATGGCATCATATAAAGAAACTTTCATGAAAATCTAACTTATGTCTGAGGTTTGTCAATGTTGTTGTGCATAGGAGTATTTGTTCTTTTCATATCAATGTGGAATTTTCTGTATTTTGGTGTGCCATATTTTGTTTATCCATTCTAGCACTGATGGGCATTTGAATTATTTCCATTGTGGTACTATCTTTCAAATTGCTGCTGTAAACATTTTCAGACATGTTTTGTGAATATAAGCACTCATTTCAGTCAGGTATATACCTAAGAGCAGGAGGGCTATGATGTAGAGTAGGAGTATAATTAGATTTAGTGCATGTGCCAGTTTCCAAAGTAACTGAATCCATTTATGCTCCAGTATAAATATCCTAGTACACTAGTAGTATATGAAAGTCCCCATTGCTCCATGTCTTTGCCAGCCTTGATATTTTTAATCTTTTGAACTTTAGCCATTCTGGTGGGTGAATTGATTTTTTTCCAGGAGGGAGAGAGGCACATAGTGTGCCAGGCGGGATCTTATTTCCTCGACCAGGAATCCAATCCAAGGCCCCTGCAGTGGAAATAGACAGTCTTAACCACTGAACAACGAGGAAAGTCCCAGTGATTATCTTGGTATGCCTAATGGTATATGAAAGAAACCAAGGATGAACAAACATCTTTGCATGAAATGTTCCCTTGGTATCTCTAATTTTCTTGAAGAGATCTCTAGTCTCTCCCATTCTCTTGTTTTCCTCTATTTCTTTGCACTGATCACTGAGGAAGGCTTTTTTATCTCTCCTTGCTATTCTTTGGAACTCTGCATTCAAACAGGTATAGCTTTCCTTTTCAAGAAATGCCTCCTCAGAGAGCCATTTTGCTTTTTTGCATTTCTTTTTCTTGGGGATGGTCTTATTCCCTGTCTCCTGTACAATGTCATGAACCTCCATCCATAGTTCATCAGGCACTCTATGTATCAGATCTAATCCCTTGAATCTATTTCTCACTTCCACTGTATGATCCTAAGGGATTTGATTTAGGTCATACCTGAATGGTCTAGTGGTTTTCCTTAAGTTCTTCAATTTAAGTCTGAAACTATACAAAAAAGATCTTCATCACCCAGATAATCATGATAATCACTCACATAGAGCCAGACATCCTGGAATGTGAAGTTAAGTGGGCCTTAGGAGCATTACTATAAACAAAATTAGTGGAGGTGATGGAATTCCAGTTGAGCTATTTCAAATCCTGAAAGATGATGCTGTCAAAGTGCTGCACTTGATATGCCAGCAAATTTGGAAAACTCAGCAGTGGCCACAGGACTAGAAAAGGTCAGTTTTCATTCCAATCCCAAAGATAGGCAATGCCAAAGAATGCTAAAACTACCACATAATGGCACTCATCTCACACACACACTAGCAAAGTAATGCTCAAAATTCCCCAAGCCAGGCTTCAACAGTAGGGAACCATGAACGGAACAGATGTTCAAGCTAGTTTTAGAAAAGGCAGAGGAACCAGAGACCAATTTGCCAACATCTGTTGAATCATAGAAAAAGCAAGAGGGTTCCAGAAAAACATCTATTTCTGCTTTATTGACTATACCAAAGCCTTTGACCGTGTGGATCACCACAAACTATGGAAAATTCTTGGAGATGGGAATACCAGACCACCTGGCTGCCCCCTGAGAAATCTGTATGCAGGTCAGGAAGCAAGTAAGAACTGGACATGGAATAGCAGACTGGTTCCAAACAGGGAAAGGAGTACATCAAGGCTGTATATTGTCACTGTGCTTATTTAACTTATATGCAGAGTACATCATGAGAAGCGCTGGGTTGGATGAGGCACAAGCTGGAATCAAGATTGCCGGGAGAAATATCAATAACCTCAGATATGCAGATGACACCATCCTTATGGCAGAAAGTGAAGAATAACTAAAGAGCCTCTTGATGAAAGTGAAAGAGGAGAGTGAAAACGTTGGCTTAAAGCTCAAAATTCAGAAAACAAAGATGATGGCATCTGGTCTCATCACTTCATGGGAAATAGATGGGGAAACAGTGGAAACAGTGTCAGACTTTATTTTGGGGGGCTCCAAAATCACTGCAGATGGTGATTAAAGACACTTACTCCTTGGAAGAAAAGTTATGACCAACCTAGACAGCATATTAAAAAGCAGAGACATTACTTTGCCAACAAAGGTCCATCTAGTCAAGGCTATGGTTTTTCCAGTGGTCATGTATGGATGTGAGAGTTGGACTATAAAGAAAGCTGAGCACTGATGAATTGATGCTTTGAACTGTGATGATGGAGAAGACTCTTGAGAGTCCCTTGGACTGCAAGGAGATCCAACCAGTCCATCTTAAAAATCAGTCCTGAATATTCATTGGAAGGGCTGATGCTGAAGCTGATACTCCAATACTTTGGCCACCTGATGTGAAGAACTGACTCATTTGAAAACACCCTGATGCCAGGAAAGATTGACGGAGGGAAAAGGGATTGACAGAGGATGAGATGGTTGAATGGCATCACTGACTCAATGGACATGAGTTTGACTAAACTCCAGGAGTTGATGATGAACAGGGAGGCCTGGCATGCTGCAGTCCATAGGGTGGTAAAGAGTTGAACACAACTGAGCGACTGAACTGAACTAAAGGATGAACATTTCTGCACAGGAAAGAGATCATAAATTTCAAAGGAAGTTCTTGAGAATCAGTTGCTTTTATTTTTTATTACTTATTTTTTCTTATTTTTAATTATATTGGGTATTCATTGTTACAGGGTGGCTTTCTCTAGTTGTAGCTGGCAGGGGCTGCTTCCAGCTGTCACTGGATGGCTTCCCATTTCAATGGCTTCTTTTGTTATGGAGCACAGACTTGAGGTGCACTGACATCACTGATTGCAGCACGCAGCCTCAGTCACTGTGGCTCATGAGCTCTAGATCATGGCCTCAGTAGCTGTGGTGCTCAAGCTTAGTTGCTCCTCAGTATGTGGAATCTTCTTGGACCAGGGATCAAACAAACATCCCCTGCATTGGCAGGCGGATTCTTATCCACTAAGCCATCAGAGAAGTCCAAGAATCAGTTGCTTTAGGAAGTGAAAACTTAGAAAAAGCTCAAGCTATGGTATTTCAGAAAAACAGGGACAAAGCATACACTCAATAAAGTTGAAAATTAGGTATTTCTGATTGCCAGTGTATTTATATTGGTTATTACAGTGATTCACCCATCCCAACATCCATGTCTCCTCACAAGGACAAGAAAGACCTGCTGGCAAGTTTCCTCAGGGCCCCATTCATATCCCTGTTCCTTAAGCTGTAGATGAAGGGGTTCAGCATGGGGATGACCACGGTATACCTCACTGAGGCAACTGCCTGCTTTGAGGAGTAGGGGGAGAAGGCAGAACTGAGATACACTCCTAATCTGTCCCACAGAATAAGGAAA
>SJYC01008033.1:0-15341 GCA_006408675.1 Madoqua kirkii
GATGTTCACTATGGAGGAAATAATCTTAGTGTAAGACAAAAGGATCCCAGCAAGTGGAGGAATTCCCAGCAATCCAGTCACAGAATACAGCATAATGTAATTGCTGACAGCATCCAAAGAGGCAGACTTGAGCACTGCAGCAAATTCACAGAAGTTCAGAATTTCCATGTGTGAGGAGAACAAGAGATGCAGTACCATCAGACTGTGCAAGAGGCTGACTAGGTCACTGAGAGACCTAGAGGCTAGAGCCAGCAGGGCACACAGGTAGGGACTCATGGCGACTGTGTAGTGCAAGGGGTGGCCTATGGCCACACAGTGGTCATCGGCCATCACAGTCAGGAGGAAGTTGTCCAAATACCCCAAAACAAGAAAAAATACATCTGAATGATGCAGCCTTCATAGGTGATAACTTTGCTCTGTGTCTGGATATTTGCTAGCATTTTTGGAACTACAGTGGAATTGAAACAAATATCAGAAAGAGACAGGTGGGAGATGAAAAAGTACATTGGGGGTAGAGGTGGGGGTCAGAGCTGACAGTGAGGATGATGAGGTTCCCGAGCACCAGGACCAGGTACATGGACAGGAAAAGCCTGAAGAGGAGGGGCTGCTGGTCTGGATCTTCTGAGAGTCCCGAGAAGAGGAGTTTTGAGCCAACTCTTTGGTTTTCTGCATCCATGTAGCTGATCACTGTGCCAGGTAACTGGCAAAGCAAAGCTAATTCAAACAAACAGTGGTCCCCAGATATAAAGAAACTTCATCCTATTAATGAACACCCCCAGAAAAATGGACATGAGTTTGAGCAAACTCTAGGAGATAGTGAAGGCTAGGGAAGCCTGGCGTGCTGACGTCCTTCAGGTTGCAAGGAGACAGGACTGAATGACTGAACAATCAGAAAAACGAGGGAAAAACCCCACACATTTGAACTGTAGCCCGTCAGGCTCCTCTATCCGTGGGGTTCTCCAGGCAAGAATACTGGAGTGGACTGCCAGTCCCTTCTCCAGAGACATTTTGACTAACAATCTAATATTCCTTCCCTGAGAGCATGATAAACACCAGTATCTTGTACAGATATTATTTTAGGGAAAATTTCTTCTTCTTTTTCACAGATGAGTGACTGCCTTCAAGACCATCAACGTTTGTGGTATCCAGCTCAGCTTCAGCCTATTTCAGGTGTAGCATGTCAATGGCTTGAACGTTCTTCCTTCTTTGAGGTGGAGTTTTGCCCCTTGCATAATTCTGCTTTTTCCAAAATTTCTGTAGTAGCGAGCAGCTCCATGCGTGTTGGTAGTGCACCTACCCCACTTCGCTCTGTGGCCCTACCCCCTGATAACAACGAATTTGATCAGAAAGTGGTGTCTGGCCGAATCTGGCCATTTTAAGGATTGCGAGGTTTGTCAATATGGGAGAATCTAATTTTAAGCGCTCCAGCAATCTGAGAACAGGCAGGCAGAAAAGTTTTTGAGTAGCATTGTTTTGGGTGGGTAACCATCGCCAGCCTCTCCCTTCTGCCCTCCAAATCCAGAACTGTTAGTCGCCCCAAAACTCGCCGCCAAAACTATATCCTAGTATGGGCTCCGCCTTCTGCTCGCAGCTCCGCCCACAGATTTAGTTCTGGCCTCAGCCGCTTAAGCCGGGCCTGCTTCTGCCTGCAGTGCGCGTTCTGAGCTGACCTAGGGGGTTCCGCCCCAACGCGACGAAAACTACCGTATCGCTGCTAACGGGGAAACTCGCCAATCAATCGAACTTGAATGGCAGCCAGCGTCCTGGAACCCCGCCGCTCTACAGCCGCGGCACTAAGCGGAAGTGGCGTCACTGGCTCGCGACAGCATTTTGGTCGGGCTGGTCCATACCAGGTGGAAAGAGGTAGGCTAGAAGTCCTGTGTTTCACTTTGTTGTGGGTGAGTCTCGCGTGGAGGCAGGGTTCTGGGATGCACCGAGATCGTTATACAGCATGTTGGGCCTGGCTTCCGAGGGGACTCCTGGGAGAGGCCTGGCCCCTCCTTTCGCGTCCGCAGGATCTGAGTCACCGTCGGGTGGTAAGTGCTGTGAGGGTGCGTCTGCGGGGTGTCGACATTCACTGTGCTTCCCTATTCGAAAGCCTCCAATGAGTTCTTTTTGACTTTGGTCCACGAGGAAAAGAATTTCTGCTGTTCCAGTGTGCGTTGCTCCGTCCCCCACGTCCTCCGGGTGTTACTAACCTGGCTACCCTGCCCTGTTGCTCAGAGTATTGGGAAGAGTTGGTTTAAACGCCTGCTTCTTTTGTATGAAAAATAACGTTTCACCAGCAATTTGGCTTTCTCTTTGCACATTGTTTTTGAATATTACATAGAGGTACAGATTCTTCGGATATCAAGGCTGCGCGTATTACTCTGTTTAAATGTATGTAGATTACAGAACTTGTTTTCAAAACACACACACACACACACACACACAACGAGAGCAGTTAACTCATCTGAAATACCTAGGGTCATAAGATCCCACAGTCAAACATGGGTCTCCAGGAGATACGGTGGAGGCTTTTTGATACAAGTTCAAGAATGAGAAACCATAAATAACTTGTTTGGATTAAATGTATATTTCCCCACATTATGTGATTGTGTAACGCCTAGAACCTCAATAAACTGTGACCTTCCAGTACAGTGAATGTTCGTTGTCGTAGATTCATTTAGTTTTAGTATTTTCCATGCTTGTTCTCTCCTCGATTTACAAATACACCGTGATGAGCTGTTTGAGAAGAAGTTGAAAATAAATCTCATACATGATGACTTGCCATTTAAATAACCTTCTTCTAAAGATATGGGCATTATCCTACTAAATGTCAGAATTCCATTATTTCACATAAGGTAAAAATAATATTTTGAAATATCTACTGTAATAAGTTAGCCTCTCCACATGGTTCCAAAATGTCTTTTTGGTACTTTGGGGATCTAGAACCCAATCAGGGCTTATATGTGACAACTGTTAATGCCTTTTAGTCTTTTTTTTAACCAAGATCACTTGCTGTTGTTTTTCTCTTAAGTTCATTATATTGACACTTTGAGGAGTCACACATTGTTTAAAAAGTCACAGTTTTATATTTGTGCTTTTATATTCACAGTATGTTTAAGTTTTCTTTCATGTCGTGTAGTTTCTGTCAGTTAGTAATTGGTTGAGAGCCATGGCAGGCAAACTTATTGTCTGAAAAGGTCCAGATGGTTAGTGCTTGATGTGGCACAAGCAATAAGGTATGGAATTACTCAACTCTGCCTTAGTAGCAGAATAATACTGTCTACTTAGGGAAACAAATGGGCATATCTGTGATTCAAAGAACTTTATTTACAGAAACACACCTATGACCAAAATGTGCCAACTCCTGGTATAGAGTATTCTACTGGTTATTTCTTACGCATATTTTGAAGATGATGTTGTGTACATCAAGTTGGATTCCATGGGAAATGTAAATTTAGGACACTTGGTTGTGTTGCTAAGTAGGACTACTTGCTTAAGCTAGGAATCATCAGAGTTTTCTATTTGTTAGAAAACTCTGAGTGTTCTATTTGTTTCTATTTCTTCTTCTATTTGTTTTCTATGAGTTAGGCTCTGTGCCAGGGACAGAGAAACAATGGTGATATGTGTACCTGTGGCTGATTCATGTTGATGCATGGTAGAAACTAACACAATATTGTAAAGCAATTATCCGCTAATTACAAATAAAAAATAATAAGTATGTTGTTGTTCAGTTGCTCAGTCACGTCCAACTCTTTGCAACCCCATGGACTACAGCATGCCAGGCTTCCCTGTCCTTCACCATCTCCGAGAGCTCGTTCAAACTCATGTCCATTGAGTTGGTAATGCCATCCAGTCATCTCATCCTCTGTTATCCGCTTCTCTTCCTGCCTTCTATCCTTCCCAGCATCACAGCCTTTTTCAGTGAGTCAGCTGTTCACATCAGGTGGCAAAAGTATTGCAGCTTCAGCTTCAGCATCAGTCCTCCAGTGAATATTCAAGACTGATTTCCTTTAGGATTGATTGGTTTGATCTCCTTGCAGTCCAGGGGACTCTCAAGAGTCCTTCTCCAGCACCACAGTTGTAAAACAAATTCTTTGGTGCTCAGTCTT
This sequence comes from Madoqua kirkii, assembly GCA_006408675.1. Taxonomy (NCBI): domain Eukaryota; kingdom Metazoa; phylum Chordata; class Mammalia; order Artiodactyla; family Bovidae; genus Madoqua; species Madoqua kirkii. Next base: position 4,098 of record SJYC01008033.1, read on the forward strand.
CTCTATGGTCCAACTCTCAGATCCATACATGGCTCCTGGAAAAACCATAGCTTTGACTATACAAACATTTGTCAGCAAAGTGGTGTCTAAGTTTTTTTATAGCTTTTCTTCCAATGACCAAGACTTATCTGGTGGGTGCAGTCACCATGCACAGTGATTTTGGAGCCCAGGAAAATTAATCTGCCACTGTTTCCATTGTTTCCCCATCTATTTGCCGTGAACTGGTGGGACCAGATACCATGATCTTCAGTTTTTGAATGTTGAGTTTTAAGCCAGCTTTTTCACTCACCTCTTTCACCTTCATCAAGAGGCTCTTTAGTTCTTTGCTTTCTGCCCTACGGGTAGTATCATCTGCATATCTGAGGTTATTGATATTTCTCCCAGCAGTCTTGATTCCAGCTTGTGGTTCATCCAGCCCAGCATTTTGCATCATGTACTCTGCATATAAGTGAAATAAGCAGGTGACAATATACGGCCTTGACGTACGTCTTTCCCAATTTTGAACCAATCTGATTTTCCATGTCCAGTTCTCACTGTTGCTTTTTGGCCTGCATACGTTTCTCAGAAGGCAGGTAAGGTGGTCTGGTTTTTTTAATCTCTTTAAGAATTTTCCAGTTTGTTGTGATCTACAAAGTCAAAGGCTTTAGTGTAGTCAGTAAAACAGAAGTAGGTGTTTTTCTGGAATTCCCTTGCTTTTTCTATGACCCAGTGGATGTTGACAGTTTGATTTCTGGTTCCTCTGCCTTTTCTAAATCCAACTTATACATATGGAAGTTCTCAGTTCACATACTGTTGAAGTCTAGCTTGAAGGATTTTGAGCATTATCGTGCTGGCATGTGAAACGAGTGCATTTGTGTGGCAATTTGAATCTTCTTTGGCGTTGCCCTTCTTTGGGGTTGAAATGAAAACTGACCTTTGCAGTCCTGTGGCTAATTAAAAATAAAAAAAATAAGAAATTTAAGACAAAACAACAACAAAAAAGTCATATAGCAATTGTCTTCTCTGGGAATTCATTTTTTAAATGAAAACCAGGCATTTTGTGACATGGACAGAGAGTGTCCTACTATGAGATGGTAATATATATTGGAAGGGGTTTATATTTAACTTATGAAGCAAAATATGGGTTGTTGTTGTTTAGTCCCTCAGTTGTGGCTAACTTTTTGAGACCTCATTGACTGCAGCATGCCAGGCTTCCCTGTCCTTCACCATCTCCTGGAGCTTGCTCAAACTCATGTCCTTTGAGTTGGTAATGCCATACAACCATCTTCTCCTCTTTCATCCCCTTATCCTCCTGCCTTCAGTCTTTCCCAGCATCAGGGTCTTTTCTAATGAATCAGCTCTTCACAACAGGTGACCAAAGTATTGGAGCTTCAGCATTAGCATCATTAGAGCCTCCAGTGAATATTCAGTGTTGATTTCCTTTAGGATGGACTGGTTTGACCTCCTTGCAGCCCAAGGGACTCTCTAAGAGTCTTCTCCAACACCACAGTTCAAAAGCATCAATTCTTTGGCGCTCAGTCTTCTCTATAGTCTTAACTCTCACATCCATACATGGCTACTGGAAAAACCATACCTTCGACTATACAGGCCTTTGTTGGCAAAGTAATGTCTCTGCTTTTTAATATGCTGTCTAGGTTTGTTATAGCTTTTCTTCAAAGCAGCAAGCTCTTTTCATGGCTGCAGTCACCATCTGCAGTGATTTTGGAACCTAAGAAAATAAAATCTGTCACTGTTTCAACTGTTCCCTCATCAGTTTACAATAAAGTGATAGGACCAGATGCCATGATTTTTGTTTTTTGAGTGTTGAGTTTTAAGCCAGGTTTTTCACTCTTCTGTTTCACTTTCAACAAGAGGGTCTTTAGTTTCTCCTCGCTTTCTGCCATAAGGGTAGAATTATCTGCATATCTGAGGTTATTGATATTTCTCCCAGCAGTCTTGATTCCAACTTGTGCTTCATCCATCCTGACGTTTGACATGATGTACTCTGCACATAAGCTAAATAGACAAGGTTACAATATACAGCCTTGACGTTAAGTTAAATAAACAGGGTTACAATATACAGCCTTGACGTTCTCCTTTCCCAGTTTTGAAATGGTCCTTTGTTCTATGTCCAGTTCTAACTGTTGCTTTTGACCTACATACAGGTTTCTCGGGAGGCAGGTAAGGTGGTCTGGTATTCCCATATCTTTAAGAATTTTCCACAGTTTGTTTTGATACAAATAGTCAAAAGCTTTAGTGTAGTCAATGTAGCAGAAGTAGATGTTTTTCTGTAATTCTCTTGCTTTATCTGTGATCCAGTGGATGTTGGCAGTATCTATTCAGGTCACTGAGCAATAGTAAGGATTCATAGAGTGCGTAAAAATTGTAAGATGACAGGACCTTCATGAGTAGCATACAGTGTAGTTGAAAGTGTTTGCAGAAGAAAAAGTTTGCAGAAGCAGAACAGATAGTAATGGGATTTAAAGTGGAAATAAAGGACAGGACCCAGGAAGGAGGTGCTCTGGGCATATTCTTAAGTCCATGTCAATTTTAGAAACATTGAGTCTATGTACATCTTAAGTATAACTGACTAACTGCTGCTTTGGAAAAAGACTTCAGGGAAGATGAGACTGAAGGAAGGCACTGAGTCAAGCTAGAATCTTATTAAGTTTTAAAAGACGTTCATGTTTATAGCGATATCATGATTATTATAGAAAATAAATGATTTGAGAGTTTTGTAGAAGATAAAAAATGAAGGAATCCAGTGATTTCCTATTTCCATTTACTAGATGACATACCCTACTAAAATAATGCTTGATTAGCACTCAGTGACAAAATCAAATCCAGGCCTGTCTTAGGGAGTTTGGGGAAGGCAACCATGTATTGTGACTAATTGAATAGAGCTCTGGAGCTAAATAAAGGATAGTATTCTTTATATGGTAGTAGGTGAAGGAAAGAAGAGAGAGTTGACATTGAAATCATAAAAAGACAAAGCATTCAAATTTGCCATATGGGAATTGATGGGAGTAGGAGGATGGGAAAACTTTGTTTATTTTGTTGATTCCATTTCTAGGGTGGGACAGTGAGACACATAAAGGCTTGCCCCCAGATTTGATAATTTATTTGATTGGGAAAATGGCTCAGGGAAGAATTTAATTTTCAATATTTATCTATCAGGATCAATAAGAGATATCTTTTTTTCTTTTTTTTCCCCGAACCCTGCAGCATGTGGAGTTTTTTGTGTTTTTGTTTGTTTGTTTTTAATTTATTTGGCTAAGTCTTAGGATCCATGTAAAATCTCATCCTGATGAAGGCCCTGTATACAAAATTACATAGTGAAATAAAACTGCATAAATGTAAATAGTGTGGGAAACCCTTCCATAATTCCTAGAGACTTAAAGAAGATATGAAATCTCATAGTGAAGAGAAGCCGTTTCCATGTGACAGATGTGGGAAATTAGTTTTTTGTCTCTTAAGAGTCACAATCAAGTTCACACTGGAACAAAACCATATAAATATGAGGAATGTAGTAAAGCCATCATCTTGTCTTCTTTACTTACTTTACATATGGAAACCCATGATAGAAAGTTTTCATGTGAACATTGTGGTGACTTTTTTGTTAGATTTGAGATTAGGACGCATCGAAAATCTCACATTGGAGAGAGTTCTTTTTTATGTAAGCAATGTGGAAAATACTTTAAATGTTCCTATGCCTTCAGTGTCACAAAAATAATTCACTCTGGATTAAAACCCTACAAATGTGAGAAATGTGGGAGAGCCACATTTGTTGATTAGGTTGTTTGATTTTCTTTTTTGATAGTAAGCTCCATAACCTGTCTATATATTTGGGAGTCTAACCCTTCTGTATTGCTTTCTTACAAAATTTTTGCTCCCAATTGGAGGGTTGCCTTTTTATCTTCTGTATAGTTTCCTTTGCTTTGAAAAGTCTTTTTAGTTTAATTAGATCCCATTCAGTTTCTTAAATTTTCAGTAATTTATTAGGTAGGTCAAAAAAGATCTTATCGTGACTTATGTCAAAGAGTGTTTCTCCTATGTTTTCCTCTAAGAATTGTATAGTGTCTCGGCCTATGTTTAGGTCTTTAATCCATTTTGAGTTTATTTTTGTGTAGGGTGTTAGGAAGTGTTCTAATTTCATTCTTTTACATGTAGCTGTCCAGATTTCTCAGCACCACTTATTGAAGAGTCTTTTTTTTTGTTCATCAGATATTCTTCCCTTTGTCACAGATTAGGTAACCAAAGGTGGGTGTGTTTATCTCTGGGCAAGAATAAACAGAAGAACTATACAAAAAAGTTCTTAATAACCCAGATAACCATGATGGTGTGTTCACTCATCTACAGCCAGATATCCTGGAATGTGAGGTCAAGTGGTTCTTAGGAAGCATTACTACAAAGCTAGTGGAGGTGATGAAAGTCTAGCTGAGCTGTTTAAAATCCTAAAAGATGATGCTATTAAAGATGATGATACTGCATTCAGTATACCAGCAAACTTAGAAAGCTCAGCTGTGGCCACAGGACTGGAACAGGTCAGTTTTCATTCCAATCCCCCAAAAAAGGCAATGCAGAGAATGTTCAAACTACAGTACAATTGCACTCATCTTACACGTTAGTAAAGTAATGCTCAAAATTCTCCAAGTTAGGCTTCAACAGTACGTGAACTAAGAACTTCCAGATGTTCAAGCTGATTGAGAAAAGGCAGAGGAACCAGAAATCAAGTTGCCATCATCCATTGGATCATAGAAAAAGCAGGGGAATTTAAGAAAAACATCTACTTATGCTTTATTGACTATGCAAAAGCATTTGCTTGTGTAGGTCCCAACAAACTGTGAAAAGTTCTTAAAGAGATGGGAATACCAGACTACCTTACCTGCCTCCTGAGAAATCTGTATGCAGGTCAAGAAGCAACAGTTAGAACCAGACATGGAATAACAGACTGGTTCCAAATTGGGAAAAGGCTGTATATTGTCACTTTGCTTATTTAACTTATATGCAGAGTACTGGATGCTGGACTAGATGAAGCACAAGCTGGAATCAAGTTTGCTGGAAGAAATATCAATAATCTCAAATAGGCAGATGACACCACCCTTATGGCAGAAAGTGAAGAGAAACTAAAGAGACCGTTAATGAAAGTGGAAGAGGAGTGTGAAGAAGCTTGCTTAAAACAACCTTCAGAAAACAAAGATCATGGCATCCGGTCCCATCATTTCATGACAAATAGATGGGGAAACAGTGACAGACTTTATTTTCTTGGGTTCCAAAATCACTGTAGATGGTGACTGCAGCCGTGAAATTAAAAGACATTTGCTCCTTGGAAAAAAAGCTATGACCAACCTAGACAGCATATTAAAAAGCAAACTTTGCTGACAAAAGTCCATGTCATCAAAGCTATGGTTTTTCCAGTAGTCATTATGGATGGATGTGAGAGCTGGACCATAAAGAAAGCTGAGCACTGAAGAATTGATGCCTTTGAACTGTGGTGTTGGTGAAGACTCTTGAGAGTCCCTTGGACAGCAAGGAGATCAAACCAGTCAATCCTAAAGGAAATCAACACTGAATATTCATTGGAAGGACTGATGCTGAAGCTCCCATACTTTGGCCACCTGATGCAAAGAACTGACTCAGTGGGAAAGACCCTGATGCTAGGAAAGATTGAAGGCAAGAGGATAAGCGTTCAGTAGAGGATGAGATGGTTGGATGGCATCACTGACTCGATGGACATGAGTTTGAGCAAGCTCCAAGAGTTGGTGCTGGACAGGAAGGCCTGGCATGCTGCAATCCATGAGGTCACAAACAGTTGGACAGGACTGAGCAACTGGACTGAACTGTCCACAAAACATTAAGAAATTTTTGGAATTGTATTTGAGCCATATTGGAGGATTAACTCTGGAAGAACATCACAGAAAGCCCTTGTTTAGTGTGTATTTGCGTGTTTATTTATTTATTTGGGGCATCTCTGGTAACTCAGTAGGAAAGAATCCTCCAAGGCAGGAGACTGTGTTCAATCCCTGGGTCAGGAAGATCCCCTGGAAAAGGAATTGGCAGCTCATTCCAGGACTCTTGCTTGGAGAATCCCATGAACAGAGGAGCCTGGTGGGCTACAGTCCATGGCGCTGCAAGTGTCAGACATGACTTAGCCACTAAACTACCACCATCATTTATTTATGTATATTTTTGTCCCCACCATGGTGTATGGGGGATATTATCTCCCGGAGGCATGCATGATCTTATTACCCCAACAGGAATTGAACCTCTGACCTCTGCAGTGTAAGCTGCCCTGTGCTTCCCTATCTGAGTTTGCTCAAACTTGCGTCCATTGAGTCAGTTATACCATCCAACCATCTCATCCTCTGTTGCCCCCTTCTCCTCTTGCCCTCAATCTTTCCCAGCCTCAGAATCTTTCCCAGTGACTCTGAATAATATTTCATTTTTGAATCTTTTCCTTCCATTCATGTGTTGATGGACACTTAGGTTGCTTCCATAACTTGCCTGCTGTAAATAACATTGCTGTGAACATTGGGGTGCATGTATATTTTTAAATTACTGTTTTTGTTTTCTTTGGATATACACCCAAAGGAATGGAATTGCTAGATCATGGTGTAGTTTCTTGAGGAATCTCCATACTATTTTCTGTAGTGGCTGCACCAATTTACATTCCCACCAGCAGAATACCAGTGTTCCCTTTTCTTCACAGTTTGGCCAAATTTGTTATTTGTGATCTTTTGGATGACCATTCTGCGTGAAGCGATAGCTCACTGCACCTTTGATTTGCATTTCTCTAACAATAAGTGACCTTGAGAATCTTCTCATGAACCTGTTGGCCATCTGTGTGTGTTCTTGGAAAAATGTCTTTTCAGGTCTTCTGTTCGTTTTTTTAATAGGATTATTTGGGGTTTTTTTTATCTTAAGTTGTATGAGCTTTTTACATATTTTGTACTTTAATCTATTATTGGTCATATCATTTGCAGATATTTTCTGCCATTCAATAGATGGTCTTTACTTTTTTTTGTCTTTACATTTTTTGATTGTTTATTTTGCTTTACAAAAGCTTTTATTTACTTCAGTTCCATTTGTTTATCTTTGCCTCTGTTTTCTTTGCCGTAGGAGACAGAGCCAAAAGCATTCTGCTAATATGTATGTCAAAGAGCATTCTGTGTATGTTTTCTTCTAAGAGTTTTATGGTTTCTGGTGGTGGTTTTAGTCACTATGTCGTGTCCGACTCTTGTGACCCCATAGACTGTAGCCTGCCAGGCTCCTCTGTCCATGGAATTCTCCAGGAAAGAATACTGGAGTGGGTTGCCATTTCCTTATCCAGGATATCTTCCCAACGCAGGAATCAAACCCGGGTCTCCTGCCTTGTACGCAGATTCTTTACTGACTGAGCTACAAGGGAAGCCCAAGTTTATAGTCTTGTATTTAGGTCTTTAATCCGTTTTGAGCTTTTTTTCATACATGGTATGTGAAAATATTCCAAGTTTATTCTTTTACATGAGCTATCCAGTGTTTTCAGCACCATTTATTGGCCATACTGTCTTTTCTGCATTGTGTATTTTTGACTGCATTGTAGGAGATTAGTTGACTCTGAGTGTGTTTGCTTATTTTTTGGCTCTTTATACTATTCCATTCATCTATGAGTCTGTTTTTGTATCAGTTTTATATGGTTTTCATTGCTGTAGCTTTGTAGTGTAGTGTAGAACCTGCCTGCCATTGAGGGAGACACCAAAGACACAGGTTCGCTTCCTGGGTTGAGAAGATCCCCTGGGAGAGGAAATGGCAACCCGCTCCAATATTCTTGCCTGGGTATCCCATGGACAGAGGAGCCCATGAGGTCACAGAGTTGAACACGACTGTGCAGACACACACAAACAAACTTGTGTAGTTTGAAGTCAATGACTGTGATACCCCTAGCTTTGTTCTTTGTTGTCTATACTGCCTTGGCTCTTCAGAGTAATTTAAAGTAATTTAAGAATTATTTTTTCTAGTTCTGTGAAAAATATCATGAGTACTTTTCTAGGGGTTACATTAAATTTTTGGTTGCTTTGGGATTTTAACTGTATTGATTCTTTCAGTCCATGAGCACGGGATATCTTTCCACTTCTTTGTAATATCATCTTCAATTTCCTATACTGTTATATAGTTTTCAGAGTGTAGGTCTTTTTCTGGTTAGGTTTGTTTCTAGTAACTGAATTCTTTTTTTCAAAGGAACTTTTTTCTGCTTTCTCTGGTAATTCATTATTACAGTATAGAAAAGAAACAGATTTTTTTACATTAATCCTGTATACTGCCACTTTACTGAATTTATTTATTCTAATAGTTTTTTGATGGTGACTTTAGGGTTTTTTTATATATAGAACCATGTAATCTGTAGAGTGGCAATTGTACTTCTTCCTTTCCAATCGGGATGCCTTTGTTCCTTTCTCTCATCCGATAGCTGTGGCTGGGACATCCAATACTGCATTAAGGAGAAGTGATGAGAGTGGGCATTCTTGTCTTACTTCTGATTTTAAATGAAAAGCTTTCTGTATTCCATTGGGTTTGATGTTAGCTGGGGCTTGTCATAAATGGCCTTCATTATGTTGAGATGTGTTCCCTCCATACCAACTTTGATGAGAGTCTTTATCGTGAATAGATGGTGAATTTATTCAGTGTTTTTCCTGCATTAATTGAAATTATCTGTGATTTTTAGTATCCTTTTATTAATGTAGTGTATGACATTGCTTGATGATCAGATTTGGAACCATTCTTTTATCCCTGGAATAAATCTCACTTGATCATTGTGAATAATCCATTTTATAGACTGTCGAATTCTATTTGCTAATATTTTGCAGAGAATTTTTTTATCTCTATACATAAGAAATATTGGCCTATAATCTTTTTTTTTTTATATACTGCCCCTTTCAGGTTTTAGCATCAGGGTAATTGTGGTCTCATAGAAAGAATTTGGGGGTATTTCCACCTCTTTGGTTTTGGGGAATAGACGTTAAGGGACTTCCCTGGTGGTCCAGTGTTTAAGACTATTTCAGTGCAGAGGGCACTGATTCAATCCCTGGTGGTCAGAGAACTGGGATCCCATATGCTGTGTGGCACAAGCATATGTATTCAGCCTTCTTTATATGTGGGATAGAATTCTCCTGTGCAGCTACCTTGCCTGGACTTTTAATTTGGGGGAATTTTGATTGCTGATTCAGTTTCAACATTAGTAATCAGTCTACTTAGATTATCCATGGATACCTATTCAGTTTTCAAAGGTTCTATAACTTTAGATACATATTTCTTCTAGTTGTTCAATTTATTGACATATAACTTTATAGTATACTTTCTTTTTTCTTATAGTATTCCCTTTTGATTATTTTCTCTGTGTGTGAAATCAGTTATAATTTCTCCTGTTTCATTATTTATTTTGCTTATTTGGGTCTTCTTTTTTCCTTACTGAGACAGGCTAAAGCCTTATCAATACTAATTATCTTTTCAAAAGACCTGCTTTGGGGTTCACTGATCTTTTCTAATGTAGGGGGAGTGGAGTTCTCTATTTTATTTTCTCTCTGATGTTAATTACTTCTTTCCTTCTGCTAACTTAAGGCTTTGTTCTTTTTCTAATTCTTTTGGATGGTAAATTAGGTTGTTTACTTGAGATTTTTCTTAACATCTTGAGATAGGCCTGTATCATTATAAAATCCCCCCATCATGACTACTTCTGCTGCATCCCATCAATTTGAGGACATTTTGTTTCTGTTTTCATGTGTCTTGAGGTATTTTCCAATTTCTTCGTTGACCTGTTCATTTTGTAGTAACATGTTGTTTGGTCTTCACATATTCTTTTCCCATTTTTCTTTCTGTAACTGATTTCTTTGTTTCACAGCATTGTAGTAAAAAATATATATATATATATATATATTTGATATTATCTCTGTCCGTTAAAATTGTTGAGCAGACATGTCATCTGTCTTGGAGAACATTCCATGTGCACTTGTGAAGAATGTTTATGTCTCTGTTTTGGGTTGGAATGTCCTGTAGGTATCTGTTAAGTCCAAGTGGCCAAATGTGTCTTAAGACTACTGTTTTATTCTGGATTTTCTGTCTGGATGATCTGTACACTGATGCGGCTGCTGTTGCTAAGCCACTTCAGTCATGTCTGACTCTGTGCGACCCCATAGACGGCAGCCCACCAGGCTCCCCCGTCCCTGGGATTTTCCAGGCAAGAACACTGGAGTGGGTTGCCATTTCCTTCTCCAGTGCATGAAAGTGAAAAGTGAAAGTGAAGTCACTCAGTCGTGTCTGACTCCCAGCAACCCCATGGACTGCAGCTTACCAGGCTCCTCCGTCCCGGGGATTTTCCAGGCAAGAGTACTGGAGTGGGTTGCCATTGCCTTCTCCGGTCCACTGATGCTGCTGCTGCTAAGTCACTTCAGTCGTGTCCAACTCTGTGTGACCCCATAGACGGCAGCCCACCAGGCTCCACTGTCCCTGGGATTCTCCAGGCAAGAACACTGGAGTGGGTTGCCATTTCCTTCTCCAATGCATGAAAGTAAAAAGTGAAAGTGAAGTCGCTCAGTCATGTCCAACTCATAGCGACCCCATGGACTGCAGCCTACCAGGCTCCTCCGTCCATGGGATTTTCCAGGCAAGAGTACTGGAGTGGGTTACCATTGCCTTCTCCACCACTGATGGTAGTTGGATGTTAAAATTCCTTATTATTATTGTGTTACTCTCAATGTCTCCCTTTATGTCTGTAAATATGTACCTTATTTATTTAGCTTATCCTGTATTAGATATACATATGTTAACAGCTGTTACCTTCTCTTGTGTAAATGCCTTTATCATTACATAATGTCCTTTGTCTTTTATTTAGACTTTGTCTTAATGTCTACTTTGTCTACTCTGAGTATTGCTACTCCAAATTCTTGTTTGTTTGCCTTTGCATGAAGTGAAGTGAAGTCACTCAGTCGTGTCCGACTCTTTGCGACCCCATAGACTGTAGTGTACCAGTCTCCTCTGTCCATGGGATTTTCCAGGCAACAGTACTGGAGTGGATTGCCATTTCCTTCTCCAGGGGGTCTTCCCAACCCAGGGCTCGAACCCAGGTCTCCCGCATTGTAGACAGACGCTTAACCGTCTGAGCCACCATGGACTATCTTTTTTCTGCCCTTTCACTTTCAGTCTCTATGTGTGTCTTTAGCTTTGCTAAAGTAATTTGTGATTACTCTGGGATTCATATGTTGACCTGTAACTAGACCTACTTGTTTTAAACTA
>SJYC01008034.1:0-16815 GCA_006408675.1 Madoqua kirkii
GGACTATCTTTTTCTGCCCTTTCACTTTCAGTCTCTATGTGTGTCTTTAGCTTTGCTAAAGTAATTTGTGATTACTCTGGGATTCATATGTTGACCTGTAACTAGACCTACTTGTTTTAAACTAATAGTGATTTAATTTCAAGCACATTCTATGTTAATGCTCCCTTATTGCACGTTTTTTGTCTTTAATGTCATATTTCTTGTTTAACACTTAATTGTTGTAGTTATAGTTTCTTTTAATCTTTGTACTTGCTTACTTAAATGGTTGTTGCACAGGCTTTACTATATATTTACTTTATTAATGGGACTTCTCTTTCCTATACATTCTTCTGCTTGTAGCCTTTTCTTTTCCACTTAAGAGAAGACCCTTTACTATTTTTCTTAAGAGTTGTTTTAGATTTGATGAACTCCTCTAGCTTTTGCTTACCTGAAAGTTCTTTGTCTCGCCTTCAATTTTGAATGATAACCTTGCTGGGTAGCATATCTTTAATTTGTAGGTTTTTCCCTTTTAGCACTTTCAAAGTATATGCCCCTCTGTCCTGCAAGGTTTCTGCAGAAAATCAGTTGATAGCCTTAAGCGGGTCCCTTGTATATGACTCCTTGTTTTTTCTTACTGCCTTTAGAAGTCTCTGTTCACCTTTTGAATTTTAATTATGATATATTTTGGTGTGTGTCTCTGGGTTCATCTTGTTTGAGACTCTGTGCTTTCTGTAGCTGGATATCTGTTTCATTCTTCCATTTTGGGAAATTTTCAGTCATTCTTCTTGTTGTTTTTCAGTTGCTAAGGTGTGTCTGACTTTGTGATCTGTGGACTGCAGCACGTCAGTCTTCACTGTCCTTAAGTATCTCCCAGAGTTTTCTCTCAGAAATTTCATGTCTTTGAGTCAGTGATGCTATCTAACCATGTTATCTCTGCCACCCCCTTCTCCTTTGCCTTCAGTCTTTCCCCGCATCACGGTTTTTTCTGGTGAGTCAGCTCTTTGCATCAGGTGGCCAAGGTATTGGAACTTCAGCTTCAGCATCGGTCCTTCCATGAGTATTCAGGGTTGATTCCTTTAGGATCCACTGGTTTGATATCCTTGTATTCCAAGGGACTCTCAAAAATCTTTTCCAGAACCACAATTCAAAAGCGTGAATACTTTGGCACTGAGTCTTCTTTATGATCCAACTCACACATCCATACATGACTACTGGAAAAACAACTTTGAATAAACAGACCTTTGTTGGCAAGTGATGTCTCTGCTATTTAATATGCTGTCTAGGTTTGTCATAGGTTTCCCAAGGAGCAAACGTCTTTTAACTTCATGGCTGCAGTCACCATCCACAGTGATTTTGGAGATAATGAAAATATGGTTTCTGCTCCTACTTTTCCACCCCTTCTCTTTGCTATGAAGTGATGGGAACAGATGACATGATTGACTTAGTTTTTTTTTACATTGAGTTTTAAGCCAGCTTTTTTACTGTCCTCTTTCACCCTCTTCAAGAAGGTCCTTAGTTGTTCTTTACATTCTGTCATTAGAATGGTATCATCTGCATGTCTGAGGTTGTTGATAATGTCTCCTAGCAGTCTTGATTTACACTTGTGATTCATCCCATCTTGCATTTCAAATTATGTACTCTGCATTGAAATTAAATAAGCAAGGTGACAGTATACAGCCTTCTTGTACTCCTTTCTCAACTTTGAACCAGTCACCCTTGCCTGTCCGTTTCACTTGCTTTTTGATCTACATACAGGCTTCTCAAGGAACAGTTAAGGTGGTCTGGTATTCTCACTCATTAAGAATTTTCCACAGTTTGTTGTGATCCACCCAGTCAAAGGCTTTAGCATACTTAATGAAGCAGAAGTAGATGACTTTCTGAAACTCCCTTGCCTTCCTATGGTCCATAAATGTTGGCAACTTGATCTCTGGTTCCTCTGCATTTTCTAAACGCAGGTTGTACATCAGGAAGTTCTCATTTCATGTATTGTTGAAGCCTAGCTTCAAAGATTTTTGAGCATTTCCTTACTCATTTTTGAGCATATGTGCTGCTGCTGCTGCTGCTGCTGCTGCTGCTGCTGCTGCTGCTGCTGCTGCTAAGTCACTGCTGTCATGTCCGACTCTGTGCGACCCCATGGACAGCAGCCTACCAGGCTCCTCCATCCACAAGATTGTCTAGGCAAGAATACTGGAGTGGGTTGCCATTTTCTTCTCCAGCATATGTGAAAAGGGTGCAATTATACAGAAGTTTGAACATTTTTTGGCATTGCCCTTCTTCGGGATTGGAAGGAAAACTGTCCTTTTTCAGGCCTGTGGCCACTGCTGAGTTTTCCAAATTTGCAGATGTATTGAGTGCGGCACTTTAACAGCATCATCTTTTAGGATTTTAAATAGCTCAGCTGGAATTCCATCACCTCCACTAGCTCTGTTTGTAGTATTGCATCCTAAGGCCTACTTGATTTCACACTCCAGGATGTCTTTCTGTAGGTAAGTGAGCACACCATCGTGGTTATCCGTGTCATTAATACTTTTTTTTTAATAGGTCTTCTTTGTACTTTTGCCACCTTTTCTTAATCTTCCCTGGTTCTGTTTGATGATACTGTTTCTGTCTTTTATCATGCCCCTGCTTACATGAACATCCTTCATATGTCCAGTTTTCTTGAAGATATGTCTAGTCTTTCCCATTCTGTTGTTTCCCTCTATTAACTTTGCTTTATTCATTTAAGCAGGCCTTCTTATCTCTCCTTGCAGTTTTCTAGAATTGTGCATTCATTTGGGTATATATCTTTCCTCTTCTTTGCCTTTTGTTTCTCTTCTTTGCGCAGCTATTTGTAAAGCTTTGGCTTCAGACAACCACTTTGGCTTTTTGCATTTTTTTCTTTGGGATGGTTTTGGTCACTGCCTCCTGTACTGTATTATGAACCTCCATCCATAGTTCTTCAGGCACTCTGTCTACCAGATATAATCCCTTGAATCTGTTTGTCACTCTCACTTATAATGGGTATGATTTAGGTCATACCTAAATGGCTTAGTGGTTTTCCCTGCTTTCTTTAATTTAAGCCTAAATTTTGCAATCAGGAACTCATGATCTGAGTTCATATTTTTGTCAAATACATTTTTTCTCTTTTTCTCTCTTCTTCTGAGACCCAATTATGAGAATGTTAGAATCATTTATATTAGACCAGAGATTCCTTAACCTGTCCCTTTTTCTTCCACCACAACACACAGTTTGCAAGATCTTAATTTTTGATGAGAAATCAAACCCAGGGCCCCCTTAGTGAAAGCACTGAGTCCTAACCACTAATCTGCCAGGGTATTGCCATACTGTTCTCATTTTTTAAATTTGTTTTCTCTTTCTGTTTTTCTGACTGGGTGATTTTTGTTATTCATCTTCCATATTAGTTGTGCACTCTCCTGTGCCCCCTGATCTGATGTTAATACTTACAAGCATGTTTTTTCAGAGAAGGCAATGGCACCCCACTCCAGTACTCTTGCCTGGAAAATCCCAAGGATGGAGGAGTCTGGTAGGCTGCAGTCCATGGGGTCGCTAAGAGTCGGACACGACTGAGCGACTTCACTTTCACTTTTCACTTTTATGCATTGGAGAAGGAAATGGCAACCCACTCCAGTATTCTTGCCTGGAGAATCCCAGGGAGAATTCCGATGGAGCCCCAGACGGTGGACTGCCATCTATGGGGCTGCACAGAATCAAGACACTACTGAAGCGACTTAGCAGCAGCAGGATGTTTTTTATTTTAGTTATTTTATTCTTCACATCTGACTGGTTCTTTTTTATTGTTTATGTTTCTTGTTACAATTTTAACTATGTTCATTCATTCTTTTCTCCAGTTCAGTTAACATTCTTATTTGTTGTTGTTCGTTAGTCACCAAGTCATGTCCAACTCTTTGCGACCCTGTGGAGTAACAGGCTCTTCGGTCCATGACATTTCCCAGGCAGGAATGCTGGAGTGGGTTGGCATTTCCTTTTCCAGGGAATATTCCTGATCAAGGGTTCCTCTTGCATTGGCAGATGGATTCTTTACCACTGAATGACCTGAAAAGTCATAGCATTCTTGTGCTTTACATTTTGTGTTGGTTTCTGCCATATAACTGAGAATCAGTCACAAGTTTACATATATGTATGTATGTATGTATGTACACACATATATGTGTATATGTATGTATGTATCACCTCCCTCCTGAGTCTCCCTCTTCTTCCCACATCCCACCCCTGTTGGTCATCACAGAGCACCAGACTGGACTCCCTTTGTTATTAAGCAACTTCCCACTAATATTTTACACATGATAGTGTATATATGTCAGTGCTGCTTTCTGAATACAGCCCACCTTCACCTTCCCCTTCTGTGTTAACAAGTTTCTTCTCTGCCAGGTTCGTAAGTACCATTTTGCTACATTCCAAGTATATGTATTAATATATGATTCTTTTTTTTCTCTTTATGACTTCACTCTGTGTAAATGCTCTAGGTTCATCCACTGTAACTAACTCAGACTTGTTCCTGTTTATAGCTGGGTAAAATCCACTGTATTAATGTACCATAATTGCTGTATACATTCATCTGTCACTGGACATCTAGATTGCTTCCATTTCCTAGCTATTGTAATATTGCTGCAATAAATGCTATAATTTAGTAGTGAGATTTCTGAGTTATATGGTGGATTTATTCTTAATTTTTAAAGGAATCTCCATATTGTTTTCCATTTGGCTGTATCAGTTGCCTTTTCCACTAGCATTCCCTTGCTGCTTTTAATCATTTTTCTTTGTGTTTAATTTTTGTTAGCTTGAATAATATGCATGTTGGTGTTTTTTTGAGGTTTTTCTTTATGAGAGACTCTAGGCTTCCTGGACTTGGGAGACTATTTCCTTTCCCATCACCCTAAGGAAGTTTCCGACTGTAATCTCCTCAAATATTTTCTCATACCCTTTTCCTCTTCTTCTGAAACCCCTGTCATTTGAATATCAGAGCATTTAATTTTGTCCCAGAGTCTTTAAAACTGTCCTCATTTCTTTTTCCTTCTTTTTTCTCTATTCTTCTCTGCTTTGGTTATTTCCACCATTCTGTCTTCCAGCTCATTAATCCATTCTTCTGCCTCAGTTATTCTGCTATTGGTTCCCTCCAGTGTATTTTTATTTCAGTTCTTATTTTTCATTGTTGATTGTTCTTTGTCTCTTGTAGGTCTTTGTTAAATGTTTCTTGTACATTCTCAATCTGTGCCTCCATTCTTTATCCGTGCCTACATATTATTTCTGAGGTCTTGTATCATCTTTAATATCATTACACTGAAGTCTTTTTCAGGTAGACTGCCTATTTCATCTTCATTTGCTTCATCTGTTGAAGCCCTGGAGTTCTTTTACCAATGCTTTAAACTGATTATTTGGTATGTTATTTATCTGTGTTAAGTTAGTTGTTTCATCTGTGGTTTATCCTTGTTCTTTTGTTTGAACAAATTCCTTTATCTTCTCATTTTGTTTCACTTTTGCTGTCTCTGTGAAATTAAGTGAAACATTTACCTATCTCATCTTTGAAGGTGTGTCCTTTTGTAGGTCCCTGTGCAGTCTTTGTGTGCAGTAGCTTTGGTGGGAGAGCTGGATTTAAGCGAGAAGAATCTTTGTTGGCAGTCCCTGATTGAGGCTCCATGTTCCACTACAGTGCTTGATCCCTGGTAGTGGAGCTCGGATCCCACAAGCCCTGTGTCATGGGCAAAACTTAAGAAATAGAACTTTAAAAATTAAAGGGGCTTCCTTAGTGGCTCAGTGGTGGAGTCCACCTGCCAATGCAGTGGACATGGGTTTGATCTCTGGTCCAGGAAGATCCCACATGCCACAGAGCAACTAAGACTGTGTGCCACAACTATTGAGCCTGTGCTCTAGAGCCTGGGTACTGCAATTACTGAGCCCACATGCTGCAACTACTAATAAGTCTGTTCACACTAGAGCCTGTGCTACAGAACAAGAGAAGCCAACCCAATGAAAAGCCCATGCACAACTACAGAGTAGCCCCAGCTCACTGTAACTGAATATGGCAAAGAAGACCCAGCATAGCCAAAAATAAGTAAATAAATCTTTAAAACAGTAAAATGTGGTCAGCACAGATATGTCTTTCCTCAGGGCATCCTTCTTAGGAAGTTGTGCTGGTGATACAGTGGCTAGAGCCAGAGCCCTGTGTGAGCTGTTTTTCTCCTGTGCACAGTGGCTGTCACTACCCTGTCATCAGGAGCAGGAACTAGGTCTGGTTCCAAGGTCCTGGAAGCAGAAGCCCTGAGTGTTGCCTCTCAGTTGGTTCTGTTCTATGTTTGCGCTCTCTCTGCTCCCAACAACTGTACCTTTGCCTTGGAGGAAGCAAGGCTGGAACAGGAGGGTTTTTGCGGGCCAGACACACACTGAGACTGTCTAGAAAGCCAGTTGTGTATACAGACAGCTCCTGATCCACAACCTCCGCAAGTGCCAGCACTGGCCTAACTCACCTTATTCAGATGCAGTGCTGGGTCCAGATCTGCTGCATACCCTCAAGTGTGCACTCCTACCTGGCAGCAAACACTAAAACCCTCCTATCCTACCTGACTCTGTGGATCATTTTTACAACCTTGGTTTTGGACATCATTCTGTCTCCAGTTTGTTTTCAGTGGGAAGAGGCTCCATATAGATGATTTTTGATATGTTCCTGAGGGGAAGGTGAATTCATGGTCCAGCTTCACCTGCTTTCCTCTCTGTGTGACATTTTCTGAGTGAGGGATATTCAGGAATTTCAAACTAGAATGGAATGACTTTCACACAGTGATTGTGGAAATTATGATCATCTCTGAATACCCGTGCCTTCTTTCTTTTCTCATAGGTCTTCTTTCTAAGGACCCTTTATGCGATCCTGAGGAAAAGATAGAGGCAAAACAGGATGGTATCTGAGTGTTTGAAGGATTGTTCTCAGGTAAGAAGACAGAGCATCGTTATACAGAGTGAGCTACTGCATGCACCACATGGAAACATTTCCTTCTGGTTAGACCTATGTACACAGCTTCTTAAATAAAGCCAGTCTGAGTCCCTTTTGAATTTCCTCCCCATGTGAAAGGTCTCATATTGATGAGGGATTACTCTGAATAATCTTAGTATTTCAGTAATTACCTTCTGATATTGTGTCATGATTGCTGCTGCATGTGTTTTATTTTGACTGTTCTGACATGGTACAGAATGAGGGTATATATTTCTTAGTGACCTTATTTATTAGCTTGCCCAAGTATGTGTAATTTGTTTAGGATTGTTATTGGTTCCATATCAATCACGAGTGGGTGTAGCTAGAAGGGAAAGCTAAGACCATTGTGACTTGGGAGAGATGATGAGAGACCTTGAGGCCCTCTCTTGATATTGGGGCTCCCTTCCTCATTCTCCACTGTACACTGTTGGAGATCTTACTTTACTAAAACTACTTTGTGTGCAATGGTTTAGGACTCAGTGACCTTCACTGATGTGGCTGTGTACTTCACCCAGGAAGAGTGGACTTTACTGAACCCCTTTCAAAGAAAGCTATATAGAAATGTGATGCTGGAAAACTACAAGAACTTGACCACAGCAAGTAAGGCTGCCATCATTCCATTACGCTCTTAGGGAGAGGACATATATGTGCCAAGATGGGTGCCAAGATGTTCCAAGATGGGTGATGCCAATCTGAACACAATGAAACTAGTAGACACTCGTATCTAAAGAATGAGTTTTACTCGAGTATACTTTCTGTAACAATGTGCTTTGAGAACTAACAGCATCATCATGACTCTTGTTTGAAATATGCATTCTCAAGAGTTCACCTTTGGCATAGTGAATGAAACTTTGAAATTTGGGCCCAGTTATCTGTTTTAACAGGCAGTGGGCATGATTCTTGAAACCAGCCTTCGGCAACCACTAGTTTAGCAGCTTCTCCATGAGGCCAAACATCTCTTTTACATTTACTTCATTTCCGATTTAACAACATTCTCAATGCTTTGTAAATGTTCACATAGGTCTGAATATGTTTTTCACTGACCACAGATATAATCTCTTCACACAGAAACATGAGCTATTTGCCTTTTTATCTCTTTAAAAATTATTACCACATTCATTCTAATGGCTTGAATAGATATAGGACCTGATTCATGAGAAGGTTTGTCATGTTTGGCAGGGACTTTTTCATTAATATATCTTTCTTCATGAACAGGATATCAGGCATTCAAACCCACTTTAGTCTCTTGGTTGGAACAAAATGCATTAAAAACTGTGGAGAGAGGAATCCTCCAAGGTGAGCAGTTATAAAGAACTTCCCATGTCAATTCAATTTCAGTGTTTAGAATTTATAAGAAGGAAGCTTATTGAAATGGGCTTTCTCTCAGAAGGCTGAGGACATTGGTTTCTAATGTTCTGTGACTTCTTGAACTTCTCATACATACATATATTTAATCAGACTTGCCTGTGATCTCACAAAATAGCCTTTTCTTTCTGTATTAGTTACATTTTTTTTGGAGGAGTGGGGGTGCTGTATATAGGCTCTTTGTTGCTGCATGCAGGCTTTCTCCAGTTGCAGCAATCAGGGGCTACTCTACTTTTGGTGTCCAGGCTTCTCATTGGGTAGTTTCTCTTGTTGCAGACAATGAGCTCTAGGGCCTTGAGACTCACTAGTTGTGTCACTTGGGCTCTACAGTGCAGGCTGAGTTTAGCACACAGCCTTGGCTCTTTCACAGCACATGCCATATTAGTTTCAGGACCAGAGATCTCACATGTGTCCCCTGCATTGGTAGGCAGATTCTTAATCACTGGCCCACCAGTGAAGTCCCTTAGTTTTATCATGTTGATGCATATTCTTTGTCCAGAACTTTCCCTAATATTATTCTCTTTTCTTCCTTTTTACTCTCCAGAGACTCATCTTTTAAATCAAGTACTCAACACACGTATATATTCTTGCTAAATTTTTGTCATAGTCAAATTCCTCACGTCTGTCTTGCCTTTTTAAAAGATATGTTAAATTGGAAACTTACACAGATGAGCCTTATTGTTTTTAACCCCTTTAACATCCACTTCTTTGTGCAAAGTCTTAAATATATTATTCTC
Source organism: Madoqua kirkii (assembly GCA_006408675.1). Taxonomy (NCBI): domain Eukaryota; kingdom Metazoa; phylum Chordata; class Mammalia; order Artiodactyla; family Bovidae; genus Madoqua; species Madoqua kirkii. Next base: position 9,064 of record SJYC01008034.1, read on the forward strand.
TTTTCCTTTAGAATGGGAAATGCAACTTATTTCCAATGACTTGGGAATTCAGCAGGATATTTTGCCAGAAAAAACATCAAATAGGGTACAAATGGTAAGATCAGTAAGTTTCATTCATAAAAAAATACTTATTTTCCTTCTACTTAATATTGGGATTTCCATACAGCATGAACATTAGTGATAGATATTTGAGTGGTATTCACCCCAGATAGCAGTGTCTGTCAACAAACTCTGATTATGATCAACTTGGGAATATCCTAACCCAAGGTTCAAAATAGTTGCTGCAGACTTCCCATGAGGAATCATTCCCATGTATATAATTAGACAGTGAACTTAGAGAACAATTAATGAAATTGTAGTGAACTGTTTTATGATTAGAGTATATGGCACCTCATTGTGTCAAAAGGATTTCATCATTTAACTTTAAAGAAATCACAGGGCAGGAAGTGTATGAATATACCAGAGATGGTAAAAATCATCATCCTCTCTGTAATGATGTTTCTGTTTTGAGATGGGTAGGATCAGTTAATGAATCTGAGAGATCTTTGAATCATCATCCATCCATTTCTCCACAGACACAAAGCCACAATGGGCAGGAACTGTTTGCTTGTGAGCCCAGCCAGAAAGATTCAGTGACAGTGACTACTCATACCACAGTACACACAGGAGAACTGAAAATGGAGGCAATTCTCATGAATATAATCACTATGGAAAAAGCTTCCTTATTCTGCACAACGAATCCTTTACTAGAGAAAAATGTTCCATCAGGCTGACTCCAGATACTGTGTACTGGCAATCTAGCATACAAGAGAAAGCCTTAGAACCCAGAGATTGTGGGCAATCCTTTGCTAATGGGTCTTTTCTTCAGGCACAAGTGAGAGCTCAGAAGAAAAAAAGACATGACAATTGGAATGAATGTGGGAGAGGTTCCATTCAGTCAACAAACCTCCATGGACATGTACCAACTCACACAGCTAACAAACATTACATATATGAGGATTCTGGAAAAGTCTGCGATGCAACCCTAAGCCGTAGACGACATATAAAAATACACACTAGAGAGAAGCGTTTTCAGTGTGACACGTGTGGAAAAGCCTTTGGATCATCCTCATACCTACGTATTCACATACGAATTCACACTGGAATAAAACCCTACAAATGTAAGAGATGTGGGAAAGCATTTGTATCCTCCTCATACCTTCAAGTTCACAGTCGAATTCACACTGGAATAAAACCCTACAAATGTAAGGAATGTGGGAAAGACTTCTCTCAATCCTCAAACCTCACTGGACATATGAAAACTCACACTAGAGACCAGCCCTATAAGTGTAAGTTATGTGGGAAAGACTTCCATCGATCCTCAGACTTCACTGGACATGGAAAAACTCACACTGGAGAGCAACTGTATAAATGTAAGGAATGTGGGAAAGCCTTTGGGTCATCCTCACACCTTCGTGTTCACGGTCAAATTCACACTGGAATAAAACTATACAAATGTCAAGAATGTGGGAAAACCTTCACTGGTTCCTCTCGCCTTATTGAACACATGAACACTCACACTGGAGAGAAGCCTTTTAAGTGTGACACATGTGGGAAAACCTTCACTCAGTCCTCATGCCTTACTAAACATATGAAAATACACACTGGAGAAAGCCTCTTAAGTGTGACATATGTGGGACAACTTTTACTCAAACCTCATACCTTACTCAGCATATGAGAACACACACTGGAGAGAAGCCTTTTAAGTGTGACAGATGTGGGAAGGCCTTTGCTGCTTACTCATATCTTAGTAACCATTTCAGAACTCACACTGGAGAAAAGCCTTTTAAGTGTGACACATGTGGGAAAACCTTCGTTCAATCCTCAGGCCTTTCTCAACATAAGAAAACTCATACTGGAGAAAAGCCATTTAAGTGTGACACATGTGGGAAAACGTTCAGTCAATCCTCATACCTTTCTCGGCATATGAGAACACACACTGGAGAGAAGCCTTATAAGTGTGACACATGTGGGAAAGGCTTTGGGTTTTCTTCTATTCTTCGTAGACATTTACAGTCTCATACTGGGGAGAAGACTGCTAAATGTGAAAAATGTGGAAAAACCTTCACTCGAACCTCAGGCCTTACTCAACATATGACAACACACACTGGAGAGAAGCCTTATATGTGTGACAAATGTGGAAAGGCCTTTGCTGACTCCTCGTGTCTTACTAAACACTTTAGAACTCACACTGGAGAGAAGCCTTTTAAGTGTGACAAGTGTGGGAAGGCCTTTGCTGTTTCCTCTCGTCTTACTAAGCATTTTAGAACTCACACTGGAGAGAAGCCTTTTGAGTGCAATATATGTGGGAAAACATTTACCACTTCTTTGTCTGTTACCATGCACAAGCGAAAGCACACTGGAGAGAAACCATATTCTTGTAAGGAACATGGATAAACCTTTTATGTTCCTCAATACTGACTTCCTATGTACAATGACACTGGGAGAGAAGCCATTGGAACATGATATGTGGGAAAGCCCTTGCTGATTACTCCTTGCTGGAGTCCAGCTCCAGCAGCCAGGGATTCAACCTGAAGGGGTAGGCGGTGTCGGTAAGAGAAACTGAGATAGCTGCTCAGTTTTCTTGGACTGCCTGTTTATTTCAAGCTTATGATTCTTTTATACTTTTACAAAAGCATTAGGTCAGAGGTTTGATAGTTCCCATTGACCCAGATTTATTTTTCTCTAAAAATCAATGTTGCCCCTCAAAAGGAGTTCCTTCCTCAGTGATTCTCTTATCTACTTTTTCTCATGTGTCCTTGTGAATACAGTGTAACCATGCTAATGTCTGGGCTGCATACCACATTCCTCAGTTTATTTCTTATCTTTATAAGTCCTGTTTGCTCCTAGTATCTTAAGTTCACTATTTCTTAGAAAGGGCTTCTAGCTAATAATATCTCTAAAGTCCTTGATTTTTATAAGCTGTAGTAGAATATTGTAACATTACAGCAATCCTTAAATCTTTAGCTTCTAACTATTTTAATTATTCCTAAGCCCTAAATTCAGCAAACTCCTTTGCCATAAACACTTTTCTCACAAATAGGCTTCAGATAGCAATCCCTCCCATGGTCTCAAGCTGTGGCCTCTGTGCTCAAAAGTCTTTGAACAAATGTCAGTGATTAACTTTATGAATTGTTCTTTGAGCACAGCTGCAGAAGGCTTTATGCCTTCTCCTGCTCCTCTCAAAAACAATAAGCACCTTAATAGTCTCTTCAGTCAACTCAGCTGAGGAAAGGAAAAAACAAGTCAGAATCACAAAACCTAACTCCTTCATTCTGGGTCCGTGCCTATGGAAAAAAGGGAGGGGGTTTAGGGCCGTGCCTCTATTTTGTCAGTAATGCCTAATGCAGCTCCCGACAACTCCTGTCTTAACATTTTGTTTTTAATATTTGACTGCACTGTGCAGCATATGAAACCTTGGTTCTCCAAGTGGAGATCTGACACATGCCCCCTGTCTTGGAAGGTAGAGCCTTAACCACTGGAGAACCAAGGAGGTCCCCTACTAGACATTTTCAAATCAACACAGGAGAGAATCCTTTTGAGGGTAATAAACATGGGAAAGGATTGATTCACCAGTTCTTCACCCTGTACCATTCACTAGGGTATGCACACTGGAAAAACACCATAAACTTCAGGAATATGGGGATCAGTTTTATCATTCATATCTCAGTAGTAATGGGAAAAGTAAGGAGACTAGTTCAGGATTTCCTTCTGCCTGAATCTATCATGTCTTGTCTCTAGAGCAAAGCCTAGAGTTCCTGATCACAACACACACACACACAGTTCAACCCATGGTAACTCCTGTATACCAGGTCCCTGCAGTGGCATGAAAGGCGAAGTGATTTTTTGCATCAGCCAGGTAGATGGGAACCCAGATATCTACAAGGGCAGTTCCAGGAGCTACTGGGCTCCCCTGAGCTGGGAATACAGAGCACTGTCTTGTGGGGGCTTCTTCCTTAAATACTTCTTGTAGGCTGATGTATGTCAAGACTCAACTTTCTTTTTGTAGATGACATAATCTATATGTATAAAACTCTAAAGATGCCACCAGAAAATCATTAGAGCTAATCAGTTTAGCAAAGTTGGAAGAAATAAATTTAATATGTGGAAATCCCTTGCATTCTTGTACACTAACTTTGAAAAATAAGAGATACTAAGGAAACAGTTCCATCACCATCACAACACAAAGAATAAAATACCAAGGAATAAACCTACCTGAGCAGACAAAAGATCTCTGTACAGAAAATTATAAGATGCTGATGAAAGAAGTCAAAGGTAACACAAACAGTTGGAGACATGTATCATGTTGTTATTAGAAGAATCCATATTCTTAAAATGACTGTACTATCCAGTGATATCTACAGATTCAGTGCAATACTGATGGCATTTTTCACAGAACTAGAAAAAAAATTTTTTTTAATTTGTCTGGAAACACAAACGACCACAAATAGCCAAAGCAGTCTTGAGAAAGAGTGGAGGTGGAGCAACCAAACTTCATGACTTCAGACTATACTACAAAGCTACAATCATTAAGACAGTATAGTCCTGGCACAGAAACATAGACCAATGGTAAAAGATATAAAGCCCAAAGGTAAACCCACACTTTTTCTTGGACAAAGGCGGCAAGAATATACAATGGAGAAAAGACGGCCTCTTTTAAAAGTGGTACTGGAAAAACTGGACAGCCTCATATAAAAGAATGAAGTTAGAACACTTCCTGACACCATACACAAAAGAAATTTAGAATGGATTAAAGGCCTAAATGTAAGGCCAGAAACTATAATATTCTTAGAGGAAAATATAGGCAGAACACTCTGACATAAATGACAGCATTCTCTCTTTGACCCACCTCCTAGCGTAATAGAAATAAAAACAAAAATAAACAAGTGGGACCTAATTAAATGTTCTAGCACATGAAAGGAAGCTATAAACAAGATGAAAAGACAACCCTCAGAATGGGAGAAAACTGCAGTGAAACAATGAAAAAGGATTAATCTACAGAATATATAAGCAGCTTAGGCAGATCAAATACCAGAGAAACAACCCAGTCAAAAAATCAGCAGAAGACCTACACAGACATTTCTCTAAAGAAGACATAGAGGTGGCCCCCAAACACATGAAAAGATGCTCCACATCACTCATTATAAGTGAAATACAAATGAAGTCTACAATGAGGTATCACCTCACACTGGTCAGAATGCCCATCATCAAAAGATGTAAAAACAGTAATGCTGGAGAAGGTGTGGAGAAAAGGGAACCTTCTTATATTGTTGGTGAAAATGTAACAGTATGGAGATTTCTTTAAAAACTAGGACTAAAACTAACATGACCCAGCATCCCACTGGTGGGCATATACCATGAGAAAACCATAATTGAAAATGACACATGTACCCCAGTGTTCATTGCAGCACAGTTTGCAGTGGATAGGACAAGGAAGCAAGCTTTATGTTCATTGACAGATGAATGAATAAAAGAGTTGTGGTACATATGTACAACTGAATATTACTCACCAATACAAGCAATGTACTCGAGTCAGTTCTGGTGAGTTGGATGAACCTAGAGCCTATTACACAGAATGAAGTAAGTCAAAAAGAGAAAAACAAAGATTGTGTAATAATACTTATGTATGTGGTTTAGTTGCTAAGTCATGTCTGACTCTTGTGACCCCATGGACTGTAGCCTGCCGGACTCTGTCCATAGGATTTTCCACGCAGGAATACTGGAATGGGTTGCCATTTCCTTCTCCAAACACATATGTATGGAACCTAAAAAATTATATTTGTGAACCTATTTGCAGGGAAGCCATAGAAATGCAGACCTGGAGAACACACTTTTGGACCGAGGCTGAAAGGGAGGAGTTGGGGCAAATTAAGAGCATGGTATTTGAATCTGCTTGTAACACAGGAGACCTGGGTTTGATCCCTGAGTTGGGAAAATCCCCTGGAGAAGGGAACAACTACCCACTCCAGTATCCTTGCCCAGAGAATTCCAGGGCCAGAAGACCTGGTGGGTTACAGTCCATGGGGGTCCCAAAGAGTTGGACACAACTGAGCAACTTGGAAAATCACTTAGACACTACTGAGCGACTTACTCACTGACGTATATACTACCACGTGTACAATAGATAGCTAATGGGAAGTTTCTATACAACACAAGGCGCTCAACCTGGTTCTGAGGGGTAGGATGGTGTGCATGTTGGGAGGAAGGTTCAATAAAGAGGGTACATAGGTATTCTTTTGGCTGATTCATGTTGTATGGCAGAAACCAACACAACATTGTAAAGCAATTACTCTCCAATTTTTAAAAAAAAACACTTTTTAAATAAAGTTCACCTTTCCCACCAGCACTGACTGTCAGTGATGTCTGTCCACTACTGTCCTTGCATGACCCACTGCATTTGACCACCCTCTGGTACCTGCCTATGAACAAGGACTTCCTGTTTTTGTATGACTGAGGCAGCTGTACTTGTGAGACTACTGACCTCCCCCAGCAGGCTGCCTACAGAAGTGATCCTGCATGTGGGTATTTTAAAATACTGTTTCGTGGGACTTCCTTGGCGGTCCAGTGGTTAAGAATCCACCTTGCAATGCAGGAGATTCAGGAGACACAAATCCATTCTCTGAGTGGGAAAAAAGCATCTCACATGCAGTGGGGCAACTAAGCTATTGCACCACAAATGGAGAAAAGCCCCTTATAACCTTGAAGTCCCAGTGCATCCCACACAAAGAATAATGTTTTGTGTGAGATATTTTGTTCAGTGTATTAAGTCTTGGAAATAACCAGCTAACCGGTTTCTTTATATTCTCTTTTTTATGCTACATTTCTCCATTTACAATCTGACTTTAGTAGTTTTTAAAAAACTAACATTTTCTAAGAATCTGAGTTTTGGTTTTCTAATTCATTTAAAATAGCCATTTTAAATAAATAGCTGAAGGTCAGTTTTCTTTCCAATCCCAAAGAAAGAAAATGCCAAAGAATGCTCAAACAACCTCACAATTGCACTCATCTCACATGCTAGTAAAGTAATGCTCAAAATTCTCCAAGCCAGGCTTCAGCAATATGTGAACCGTGAACTTCCAGATGTTCAAGCTGGTTTTAGAAAAGGCAGAGGAACCAGAGATCTAATTGCCAACATCCGCTGGATCATGGAAAAAGCAAAAGAGTTCCAGAAAAACATCTATCTCTGCTCTATTGACTATGCCAAAGCCTTTGACTATGTGGATCACAATAAACTGTGGAAAATTCTGAAAGAGATGGGAATACCAGACCACCTAACCTGCCTCTTGAGAAATCTGTATGCAGGCCAGGAAGCAACAGTTAGAACTGGACATGGAACAACAGACTGGTTCCAAATAGGAAAAAGAATATGGCAAGGCTGTATATTGTCACCCTGCTTATTTAACTTCTATGCAGAGTACATCATGAGAAACACTGGACTGGAAGAAACACAAGCTGGAATCAAGACTGCCAGGAGAAACATCAATAACCTCAGATATGCAGATGACACCATTCTTATGGCAGAAAGTGAAGAGGAACTAAAAAGCCTCTTGATGAAAGTGAAAGAGTGAAAAAGTTGGCTTAAAGCTCAACATTCAGAAAACGAAGATCATGGCTTCTGGTCCCATCCCTTCATAGGAAATAGATTGGGAAACAGTGGAAACAGTGTCAGACTTTATTGGAGGGGGCTCCAAAATCACTGCAGATGGTGATTGC
>SJYC01008035.1:0-27465 GCA_006408675.1 Madoqua kirkii
TCTTTGCAACCCCATGAATTGCAGCACGCCAGGCCTCCCTGTCCATCACCAATTCCCGGAGTTCACTCAAACTCATGTCCATTGAGTCAGTGATGCCATCCAGCCATCTCATCCTCTGTTGTCCCCTTCTCCAAAGTTTAGTATCTGGCAAAAACTAGAAAAGAAAAAAGTTGAACATTTCTCTGCTCCCAAGTTCATTTTTTTTCCCCTCTTTTGTAGTGATGCTAATAATAGCAATGGTTTGATTGACTCATGCCTTTAAACATTTATTATCTTGTAGGTACTGGTGTAACACTTGGAAGAAAGCTGAGTGCTGAAGAATTGATGCTGTTTTTGAACTTTGGTGTTGGAAAAGACTCATGAGAGTCCCTTGAACTGCAAGGAGATCCAGCCAGTCCATTCTAAAGATCAGTCCTGGGTGTTCTTTGGAAGGACTGATGCTAAAGCTGAAACTCCAATCTTTGGCCACCTCATGCGAAGAGCTGACTTATTGGAAAAGATGCTGATGCTGGGAGGGATTAGGGGCAGGAGGAGAAGGGGACGACAGAGGATGAGATGGCTGGATGGCATCACCGACTCAATGGACATGAGTTTGTGTAAACTCTGGGAGTTGGTGATGGACAGGGAGGCCTGGCATGCTGCGATTCATGGAAAGAGTCAGACACGACTGAGTGACTGAACTGAACTGAAAGAAACCTCTAGCACTTTAGGGTCCTCTGCACAGATATTTTATACAGCTGAGTCTCTAAGAGAAGCACTGCAGATCAAACTAGTTTTAAAACTTATTTCCCCAGATGTGTTATTTCTGGAGGATCCACTAAATACTACTGTTAGTAATTCTCTATTCACAATTTTCTAGTATTGTAAGATGTACATCATGTAAAATTTACTGTGTTAACTATTGTTCAGTTCAGTTCAGTCGCTCAGTCATGTCCGACTCTTTGCGACCCTATGAATTGCAGCACGCCAGGCCTCTGTCCATCACCAGCTCCCAGAGTTTACACAAACTCATGTCCATTGAGTTGGTGATGCCATCCAGCCATCTCATCCTCTGTCGTCCCCTTCTCCTCCTGCCCCTAATCCCTCCCAGCATCAGCATCTTTTCCAATAAGTCAGCTCTTCGCATGAGGTGGCCAAAGATTGGAGTTTCAGCTTTAGCATCAGTCCTTCCAAAGAACACCCAGGACTGATCTTTAGAATGGACTGGCTGGATCTCCTTGCAGTTCAAGGGACTCTCATGAGTCTTTTCCAACACCAAAGTTCAAAAACAGCATCAATTCTTCAGCACTCAGCTTTCTTCCAAGTGTTACACCAGTACCTACAAGATAATAAATGTTTAAAGGCATGAGTCAATCAAACCATTGCTATTATTAGCATCACTACAAAAGAGGGGAAAAAAAATGAACTTGGGAGCAGAGAAATGTTCAACTTTTTTCTTTTCTAGTTTTTGCCAGATACTAAACTTTGGAGAAGGGGACAACAGAGGATGAGATGGCTGGATGGCATCACTGACTCAATGGACATGAGTTTGAGTGAACTCCGGGAATTGGTGATGGACAGGGAGGCCTGGCGTGCTGCAATTCATGGGGTTGCAAAGAGTCAGACACAACTGAGTGACTGAACTGAACTGAAACATCAGCTACACAAATTGAACATTTGTAACAATCAAAAATTTGTATAATGGCTACAGTCCATCTATTAATTTCAGAATGTCTTGTTTTTCATATATCTTTTAATGACATACAGCTGTTAGGTAATTTTTGTCTCTAAGGAAAAATTCCAAATCTAATAACAGTGTAAAGAAATATAAAGAGAAAAACACTGCAGTCAAGATAGCATCAGGTTCCTCTTTTTCAGCATGTTTTTCATATGACTAACAATAATATTACACTTCTTTGGGTACTATTATGGACTGAACTGTGTTCATGCAAAATTTTATGTTGATTTCCTACTCCCAAGGCCTCAGAATGTGACTGTATTTGGAGAAAGTGCCTTTCAAAAGGTAGTTAATTTTAACATGAGGTCACCAGGGTGAACCTTAATTCAATCACCCTGGTGTTCTTATAAGAAGAGGAAGTCAGAACACCCAGAGGCCAGGGAAACCTGCACGAAGGGAGGACCAGGTTCAGAATCAGCATGATGGTGGCTATCTACAATCCAAGTGAAATGGAGCAGGACCTTATAGTCTATGTTCCCCCCATGTCCTCAGCCTACCTTTTGTCTGTAGAACAACTTTAGCCAAAGAATAAGCTTAATCAGAGAAATGAAAAAATGCAGAAACAAAGGAAAACTGTCAAAGGAGGCCAAGTAATAATAGTTAATAGTCATATTAAGCAGTCAAGGACATTTAGTTCTTCCTCAAGGGCTATTATAGATGATATCCTGAGCCGTATCCTGTGAGGTATCTTGTAGATACTGAACTGCACATCAGGTGAAAGAAGTTAACTACCTGATGACCAGACTGTAGTCATGATATAAACTGTCACAGTTCTAAGAACTGCCATCAAGGAAATGGGAACAAACCGATCCTGCAACTGAAGATTAACTACTTAAACAAGATGAATCTGATTAGGATGCCACATGACCAATTTCAAGGAGACTGTCAGAGCTGACTGTACTATATCAGCAGTAGGCCCCTCCTTCTGTCTATAAAAGCTCTTGCCCACTGATTGTCAGTGCAGGGAGTCAGCCTTCTGCTAGGCACCTGCCCTCCCCCTGGCACCCTGCTGGTTGCCGGCATCCAAAGTAAGCAAACTTTCCTTTCCACCAATCTCACTTGTCTATTGGCTTTTGAGAGGTCAGCTGCTGGACCCCACAAGGAGATAGGCCTCAGAGGAAACCAACCCTGGTGGGACCTTGATATTGAACTTCCAGACTCTAGGATTGTTAGAACATATATTTCCATTGTGTAAGTCACCCAGTCTAGCATTATTAGGATAAGGCAAGCACCATTTCAAAATCCTCTTGCTACAGTTGTTACTTGAGCCATGTCTCCTGTAATTATTTCAATGGAAGTGGTGACAAGTTTTTTGCTCAGCCCCAACTAGATACCTTGCCAGTCAGTTCAGGTCAGTCACTCAGTCATGTCCGACTCTTTGTGACTCCATGAACCACAACACGCCAGGCCTCCCTGTCCATCACCAACTCCCAGAGTCTACCCAAACCCATGTCCATCAAGTCAGTGATACCATCCAACCATCTCATCCTCTGTCATCCCCTTCTCCTCCTGCCCTCAATCTTTCCCAGCATCAGGGTCTTTTCAAATGAGTCGGCTCTTCACATCAGCTGGCCAAAGTAGTGGAGTTTCAGCTTCAAAATCAGTCATACCAATGAACACCCAGGACTGATCTCCACACATGCCAAACACCTCTTGCTTTCTGCCCTGAAACTTCTGATACCAAATTATGGGACATTTGAGGGAATCTGCTCTGTGTTCAGAAGTATGCAACTCAGACATAAAGGGATGCTAATCTCTCTAGGACCATGTCTGGCCCATAGAAAGCATGAGCTGAGGTCTTTTCATCTATTGAGTGGAAAGTTCTGGGACACATATCATTTTGTACCTCAGGAAGGTTTGGTGGGATTTAGTAGCAGTAATCAATAAAAGCAGTCATTATTTTGATTCTTTAGTTGATTTGGTTTCCCTTCCTTCCCTAGTAGATAATAATAGGAGATATATACAACAAATATATATATATTTGTTCTGTTTCTCTGGATAACCCTAATAACAAGGCCCAAGAGAAATGAAAATATGTTTGAATATACATGGCTTTTCATAGCACCATTATTCATAACATGCACAAAGTGGAAACAATCCAAATATTCATCAATTGATAAGTAAATAAAGCAATATATTCATACTATGGAATATCATTCTGAAATACAAAGAAATTATATATGCTATAACATATGAGTCATGAAAAAATTACTGATGAAAGGTTTCATGATCTTATTTAAATGAAATTTCTAGAAAAGGCAAATGGATACAGACAGAAGGTGGAATTATGGCAGGATAGATGTTAAGTGTCTAGGAATATAGGGGTGTTAACAACCAGGGGCTTCCCTGGTGGCTCAGAGGTTAAAGCATCTGCCTCCAATGTGGGAAACCTGGGTTCAATCCCTGGGTTGGGAAGATCCCCTGGAGAAGGAAATGGCAATCTACTCCAGTATTCTTGCCTAGAGAATCCCATGGACAGAGAAGCCTAGTAGTTTACAGTCCACGGGGTCGCAAAGAGTCGGACACGACTGAGCACCTTCACCTCACCTCAACGACCAAAGGGTACTTTATAATGGAACCAAAATTCCATTATATTTTTACAACTAGGTTTTTTTTATTATAAATTTATTTTAATTGGAGGTTAATTACTTAACCAATACAATATTGTAAAGTACAACTAGGTTTTAAAATAACATAAATCTTTCATTATCAAAAGAGTCTGATACAAGTATAAGTAAATATTACTGACACAGAAGAGTCTAAAACCTAAATTAAATACATATAGGAATTTATTGAATAAAGGTGGAATTTCAAATTGGTATGTCAAGGATAATTTATCAGTAAACAATTGATACTCTGGAGGAAAAACATAATTGTATCCACTTCCGTGTGTGTGTGTGTGTGTGTGTGTGTGTGTGTGTGTGTGTTAGTTACTCAGCTGTGTCTCTGTGATCCCATGAAGTGCAACCTGCCAGGCTCCTCTGTCCATGGAATTCTCCAGACAAGAATACCGCAGTGGGTTGCCATTTCCTTCTCCAATGCAAATCTTAGTAGTAGTTAGTCACTAAGTCATGTTCGACTCTTGCAACCCCACAGACTGTAGCGTGCCAGGTCCCTCTGTCCATGGGATTCTCCAGGCAAGAACAGTGGAGTGGGTTGCTATTTCCTTCTCCACCACTACCCCATAACAGATGACAAAACACATTCTTTAAGGATTAAAATGTCAGTAAAAATATAAACTTTAGAAGAAAATTAGAAAATCTATATGTAACCTAGAGTTGGAAGAGAAGTTTTAATGAAGGCTAGGAGAAAACCCAGAATTTTTTTTTTTTTAAGAAGAGAGTCCTCTGGCTATGTAAAAAGTGAATATCTCATTTGCAACTGATGAAACATTAACATGGCAAAACAATTATCAGTTTAACAGACGCATAAAACACATTTGATAAGGCACATAAGCAATTTTCATAAATGTGCTAACAAGTAGGATTTCAAAATACTTTTATAAACTCCTCTGCGGCCACACACTGAAATATACAGAAAACATGATTTAAGGAGAAAACAGAACTATTTCTGAATGAGTGAAGAAGGCCTGGTTATCAGAGCTGTTTCTCAGCTTAGTACAGGAGGCCCTAGACGGTATGGTAAGATCGAAAAAATAAACCGAAATACATACTTGAACACAATATATACAAAGGCTACAGGAAAATGTCACTACTTAGAATACTCAAAGGAGTCAATACGTTTAGCACGGTGTCCTAACTTCATACAAAGAAGGCAAAAACCTTAAATACGAGATTGATTGAACAGAAGAGATAGACCATATCTCGGATTAGCAGTTTTATCAGTATAGGAGACTCTTACTCTAAGGGCTCCAGAGAGCTGAGAACAGTCAGATACAACACCATTCGAGGCCATCCATTTGGATACCTCCCTTCTGACCCCTAAACCCGGGACTGCGCCTCGTCTCTCCTCCCCATCACTTCCGGGCATGGGTCCCGCCCTCCACTCGCAGCTCCTCCCACGAGCCTAGTTTTAGCCTCGGAATCATCCGCTGGGAATGCTTCTGCTTCCAGCCCCACCACCGCTGAATCGACTGCAAGAACCCTTACCCGCAACTTGGAGAGAAACTGCAAGTTTTCTCTCCAATGGCTGAATTTGACTGACAACCTCAATCTCAGATCTCCACCCATCCACGGCCGAAGTAGGAAGCGGAAGTGGCGTCGCTGTGTCGGTCTTCCATCCGGCGGCTCCGGGCTTCTAGGAGGGAGTAGTTTTGGTCGTCCTGTATTTCAGTGTGTCCTTGATGAGGCCCGCGTTCAGGAAGGGCTGTGGGATACAAGGAGCGCGTTAAAGGACAGGTTTGGTCCGAGTTTTCGAGAGGTCTTCTTGAGCAGACCTGGCCCCTCTCTCTTAACATCCTTCGGTACCTAAGGCCCTGATTTCATCCGGGTCGTACGGGCGGTAAGGGGAGTTTTCGGGGTGTTGTCATTCACTGTTTCCCTATTCGAAAGCCTTTGTGACTTTAGTTCTTGAGATCATGAATATCCACTGTTTGATTCAGGTTACTGAGGCCCCTGCACCTTCTAGTTATCTTGAAGTTAGTGATCCTGCTGTATTCCTCTTGAGTATGAAGATGTTCACTTGAAAATGAAAGAGTTGAGTTTATTCAGTGTTTTACCTGGGGACTGTTGCCCAGGAGTCAGCCTCTGAGATAGCTCTGAGAAATTATTTTAAAGAGATGAGGTGTGATGTTAGCATATATGTGGTTCGGGGGGAGGATATGGGTAATTTTCCACGAAAAATTAATCTAAGAAAGAGTTGGACCACTTTATTTGAGCCAGATTTGAGGATTCCAACCCTAGAAGAGCATCTCAGAAGGCTCTTGTGTGTATATGTGTAAATGAACCTTCTTTGAGTACATCTGAAACGAAACTTCATTGTATTTCAAGTCATATCCGACTCCTGAGACTCCCATGGACTGTAGCCTGCCAGGATCCTCTGTCCATGGGGTTCTCCAAGCAAGAATACTGGCATGAGTAGCCACTCCCTTCTCCAGAGGATCTCCCTGGCTCAGGGATCTGCATTGCAGGTATATACCGTGTGAGCCACCAAGGAAGCCCAACATGTACGATAGGACTACTTAAGCATGTAATCTATTTAAAATGAGATTTTTTTAATGTTGCTTTCTTCATTTAAAGTGTCCAAAATTAGCTGCGCCCTAAATTTTTATCAGATATACTTCATTAGTGTGCATTTAGGATCTTATTTTCCCAACCAGGGATTGAACCCATGACCCCTGCAATGAAAGTGTAGAGTTTTAATCAGTCAACCAGCAGGGAAATCCCTTGATTAGTGTTTAAAGTGAAAGTCACTCAGTCATGTTGGACTCTTTGCGACTCCATGGACTATAGAGTCAATGGAAATCACCAGGCCAGAATGCTGGAGTGGGTAGTCCATTCCCTTCTCCAAGGGATCTTCCCAACCCAAGGATCGAACCCAGGTCTCCAGCATTGCATGCGGATTCTTTATCAACTGAGCCACCAGGGAAGCCCAGATTCAAATACTGAAGTTGTTCCAATTATAAAATGGATTTATAAGGTCCTAGTGAGATAGTTGGTACATAATGGTTGTCAGTAAATGGCAGTTGATGATACTGATATCTTGTTGTAGAGCATACAGTTGTAGTAGCTTTCATATATGTCCTCTGCACAGAAGGAGTTAATTTATCATGTTGATGACTGATAATTAGTATTTGTTGATTTGTGCTTGATACGAAGCTGGGCTCCAGATAACCATATCTTCAGAAGGATGGAGATGGCTCTATCCACTTACATTCTTAAGCTACCCTGAAATGATCATGATTCAGGAAAGAGTATGCAAATTTCACTATCAGTCTTGCAGCATAGCAGCCTATCATATGCCCCGTGGTAATTTGTCATTAATGCTTTTTTTTCCCCCAGAGACTCAGCTTTGGGTTCTGTTTTTAAAATACAGATTTCTTTGGTGCGGTTCTGAGCAGTTGTGCTGCTTGTTTGTCTAAGAGAAGCTGAAATGAGCCAGAGAATGCTGTTCTCTAAGACAGCTTCCTAGTATGTATGCATGAGGTAGAGTTGCTGCATAGTCTTATTGGTGTATTTTATTGCTTCGATAGGTAAAAAGTCACATTACTCAGCGTTTATGTTTCCTTGCTTGTGAAATGACCCATTACTCTTTGCCTAGTGGGTAACATGGCACACCGTTTATCTCTCTGGCTCCACATAGGACAGGATTCCCTGGTACTTCATGGCAGTAGTGTATATGTGAGCTTTTTAGTTTTGGTTTTGAGTGTGTGTTTATCTCAAAGTTGCAATGTCGATTTTATTTTTTTAACTTTTTGTTAAAGTATAATTTATTTACAGTAGTGTGTTGGTTTCAGGTATGCAACATAATGAATGTATTTTGATCGGTTATACTCCATTTAAAGTTATTATAAAATATCACCTACATTCCATGTGCTGTACAGTATATCCTCGTAGCTTTTTTATTTTGTACATACTAGTTCATGCCTCTTAATTCCCTACTCCAGTCTTACTGGCCCTCCCACTGTTAGCCACTAGTTTGTTCTTTGTATCTCTCAGTATGTTTTGTTCTATTCGTTTCCTTCATTTTTTAGATTTCACATATAAGTGATAACATACAGTATTTGTCCTTGTCAGACTTGTTTCACTAAACATAATAGCCTCCAGGTCTATCAGTGTTGTTGCAAATGGGAAAATTTCATTCTTTTTTATGACTGAATGATATTTTGTGAAACTTCTTTATCCATTCATATGTCGATGGATATTTAGGTTGCTTCTATATCTTGGCTTCCGTATGTGTGTAATGTTGCTATGAACATTGGGATGCATGTATCTTTTCAAATTACTGTTTTCATTTTCTTTGGATATGTACCCAAAGGAATGGATCATATTATAGTTTCTTGAGGAATCTCCGTATGTTTTCCCTACTGGCTACACCAATTTAAACTTACAACAACAAAATACAAGGGTTCCCTTTTCTTCACATCTTCACCAAATTTGTCATTTGTGGTCTTTTTGATGACAGCCATTCTGACAGGTGTGTGGTAATATCTCATTGTGGTTTTGATTTACATTTGTCTGATGGTGAATGATGCTTAGTATCTTTTCATGTAACTCTTGGCTGTCTATATGTGTTCTTTGGCAAAATGTCTTTTCAGTGTCTTCCCTTCATTTTTTAATAGAATTGTGGGGGTTTTTTTGAGTTGTACAGCTGTTTATATAGTTTGTATATTAACCTATTATTGATCATATCATTTGCAGATGTTTTTCTCCCATTCAGTAAATTGTCTTTACATTTTGTTGATGGTTTATTTTGCTGTACAAAAAAGCTTTTAAATAAATCCCATTTATTTTTGCTTTTTTCCTTGCTTTAGGAGACAGATCCAAAAGTCATCCAAATTTATGATTTATCCAAATCATAAATTGATTATGATTTATGTCACAGACTGTTCTGCCTGTGTTTTCTTCCAGGAGTTTTATGGCTCTGGTCTTACCTTTAGATAGTTAATCCATTTTGAGTTTTTTTGTACATAGTATGAGAAAATGTTCTAGTTTCATTCTTTTACCTGAGCTGTCCAGTTTTCTGAGCATCATTTATTGAAGAGACTGTCTTTTCTCCATTGTGTATTCTTGCCTCCATTGTGTATTTTGTCGTAGATTGACTGTAAGTGTGTAGGTTTATTTCTGGGCTCTGTATTCTGTTGTTCTATGGGTCTGTGTCTGTGTCAGTGCTATACCATTTGATTACTGCCTTGTAGTATTGTCTGAAGTCAAGGAATGTAATATCTACAGCTTTGTTCTTTTTTCTCAAGGTTGCCTTGGGCATTTAGCGTCTTTTCTGGTTCCATATAAATTTTAGGATTATTTGTTCTAGTTTTGTGAAAACTGTCATGAGTACTTTTCTGGGGATTGCATTAAATCTGTAGTTGCTTTGGGTAAATGGACATTTTAACAGTATTAATTCTTCCAATCCATGAGCATGGGATATCTTTCCACTTCTTTGTAATATCATCTTTGATTTCCTTCAGTGTTTTATTGTTTTCAGAGTATGGTTCTTTCTTGTTGTTTTTTAATTCTAAATTAGTAATTTAAATTTTTAATGCATTTTTAATGGGATTTTTTTCTTGCTTTTTGTCTCTGATAGTTATTATTGTATAGAAAAGCAACAGATTTATGTATATTAATCTGGTATACTGCTACATTACTGAATTCATTTATTTTTAGTTTTTTGGTGGAGACATTAAGGTATTATATGTATATATAGTACCATGTCATCTGCAAATAGTGACAGTTTGACTTCTTCCTTTCCTATCTGAGAAAGAAAAAGTGAAAATGTTAGTTGCTCAGTCATGTCTGACTCTTTGCAACCTTTCCTATCTGAATGCCTTTTATTTCTTTTTCTCATCTGATAGCTGTGGCTAAGACTTCCAATACAAGTGATGAGAGTGGGTATCCTTGTCTTACTTCTAATTTGAGATGAAAAGCTTTCTGTATTCCACTGAGTATGTTAGCTGTGGGCTTGTATAAATGGCCTTTGTTATGTTGAGATATATTCTCTACATACCAGCTTTGATGAGAGTCTTTATCATGAATAGATACTGACTTTTGTAAAATATTTTTCCTGCATTTATTGAAATGATCTTGTGGTTTTTATTTGTCCTTTTGTTAATGTGGTGTATCACATTACTTGATTTTTCAGATGTTGAATCATACTTGAATCCCTGGCATAAATCCCACTTGATCATTGTGAATGATTTTTTTAATAGATTTTTTAATTCAGTTTGCTAATACTTTGTTGAGAATTCTTGCATCTATATTCATGAGAGATATTTGCATGTAATTTAATTTTTTATATTACCTTTTTCTGATTTGGGAATCGGGTAATGATGGTCTCATAAAATGAATTTGGGAGTGTTCCCACCTCTTCAGTTTTTCAGAATAGTTGGATTAGAGTAGGTATTAAGGGACTTCCCTGGCATACCAGTGGTTAAGACTCTGTTCTTCCAGTGCAGTGTGTGTGGGTTCAGTTCCTAGTCAGGGAAATGGGATCCTACATGCTATGTGGCATGGTAAAAAAGAATAAGTATTAAGCCTTCTTTTTATGTTTGGTAGGATTCCCCTGTGAAAGTGTCTGCCCTGAGCTTTTGGTTTTTAAGGGCTTTGATTACTATTTCAGTTTCAGCAGTGGTAATTGGTCTGTTTAGATTATTTATTCCTGATTTAGTTTTGGAAGATTGTGTGACACTGGAAATACATTTCTTCTAGATTGTCCAATATGTTGGCATATTTTTTTTCATAATATTATTTTATGATTATATGCATCTCTGATATCAGTTGTAATTTCTCCTCTCCCATTTTTTAATTGCTTTTGTTTGGTACCCTCTTTCCTCTTGTTTCTTGATGAGACAGGTTAAAGCCTTATCAACACTATTTATCTTTTCAAAAGACCTGCTCTTGGGTTACTGATCTTTTCTCAGATTATTTCCTCTCTGATGTTTTTTATTTCTTTCCTTCTGATAACTTTGGGCTTTGGTTGTTCTTCTAATTCCTTTCAGTTATTAAATTAGGTTATTTATTTGAGTTTTTTCTTATTTCTTGAGATAGGCTATGATAGATATTTACTATCAAAGAATTTTCTCTTCTAACTGCTTTTGCTGCATCCATAAATTTGGTGAAGTTTTGTTTCTATTTTCATTTGTCTTGTATTTTCCAATTTCCTCTTTGATTTCATCATTGACCCATTGGTTTTGTAGTAGCGTGTTGCTTTCTTTCCACATGCTTATTCTTCTCCCATTTTTCTTTCTGTAATTGATTTTTAATTTCATACCATTGTGGTCAGAAAAAAATCTTTAATACAATTTCTATCCTTTTAAATTTGTTGAGCTTATATGTTATCTCTCTTGGAGAACATTCCATGTGTACTTGAAAAGAATATTTATTTTGCTATTTGGGGATGGAATGTCTTGTAGTTATCTATTAAGTCCAACTGGCCTAAATGTGTCTTTTAGTACCATTATTTTCTTACTTATTTTCTGTCTTGATGATGTGTCCACTGATATAAGTGAGACAGTCATTTCCTAGGCAGGTTGATAAGAAGTCTAGGGGTCCCCAAAGAGAGAGGGGTCTGGAATTCTCAAGGAGGAAGAAAGGACAAACTTATTTCTCTACATTCCTTAGGATTATATAACAACAATGTATTCTGCCTGAAGACAGTCTCTGGATTAAACCTTCTGGCTAATTCTGTTATCTTAAAATGTAAATTATGGGAGTAGGTCTGGTGAGGTCTTTACAACCTCCAGACCTTCTTTGGATTAGTTGGAGAATATATAAACTCATTGCTAAAACTAACAAGCCGGTACTCTTTCTACCCCCTTCTGATGCCTATGTCAGAAGCTTTCTCTCTCTCCTTTATACTTTAATAAAACCTTATTACACAAAAGCTTTGAGCGATCAAGCATCGTCTCTGGCCCCGGATTGAATTCTTCTCCTCCGGGGGCCAAGAATCCTGGCGTCGTGATTCAACAACAACCTTTCATAAGTTAGGCATTAAAACTTTCTATTTTTATTGTATTATAGTCAATGTCTCCCAATGACTATAAGTAATTGCTTTATTTATTTAGGTGCTCCTGTATTAAGCCATATATGTTAACAAATGTTATATCCTCTTGTATTGATGCTTTTATCATTACCAAATGCCTTTCTTTGTCTTTTGGATTTTGTTTTAAAGTCTTCTTTGTCTGCTACGAGTAATGCTACTTCAGATTTCTGTTTGTTTGCATTTGTGTGGAATATCTTTTTCCATCTTTTCACTTTCAATCTGTGTATGTCTTTAGCTTTACTAATTTTTGGTTACCATGGGGTTCATATGTTGACCTGTAACTAGATCTACTTGTTTTAAACTAATAGTCATTTAACTTCAAGAACATTCTAAATTATTTGCTCCCTTCTTCCACATTTTTTTGTTTTCAATGTCATGTTTTATGTTTATCCCATAACTGATTATTGTAGTCACAGTTTCTTTTAATCTTTATGCTAGCTTACTTAAAGCCTTGGTCTACAGCCTTTACTATATGTTTACCTTTACTAATGAGATTATCCTTTCCTGTACATTCTTTCTTGTTGTTATAGCCTTTTTGTTTCTACTTAGAGAAGACCCTTTAACATTTCTCTTTGGGTTCTTTTAGTATTGATGAACTCTTCTAATTTTTTGCTTGATTAAGAAGTTCTTTATCTCTCCTTCAGTTTTGAATGATAACCGTGTTAGGTAGAGTATCTTAAGTTGTAGGTTTTTCCTTGTAGCACGTTAAATGTATTATGTCCTTCTGTTTTGCAAAGTTTCTGCAGAAAACAGCTGATAGCCTGAAAGAGGTCCCTTGTATGTGATTCTTTGTTTTTCTCCTGGCTGCTTTTAGAATTTTCTCTTTAGCTTTTGCATTTTATTATTATATATTTTTGTACGGATCTCTTTGGATTCATCTTGTTAGGGACTCTGTACTTTCGTGTCCTTCTTCAGATTCAGGAAATTTTCAACCACCATTTCATCAAATAAATTTTGACCCTTTCCTCTCTACTTATTCTGGGACCCTTCCAATGTTGTCCCAGAAGCTCCTTAAACTGATTTTTGGGGGGGGGTTTGTTTGTTTGTTTTTTGCCCCACCATGTGACTTTGAAGATACTTAGTTCCTCGACCAGGATTCAAACCTAGGCCCACAGCAGTAAAAGTGCTCAGTCCCAATCGCTGGACCACCAAGGAATTCCTAAGCTGTCCTAATTTTTTTAATTTGTTTTTTCCTCCAATTTTTCTGATTGAGTGATTTCTGTTATTCTATTTTCCAGATCACTTATACTTTCTATGTCACCCCATCTACTGTTAATCCTTTCTAGTGTGTTTTTCATTTCAGTTATTGTATTCTCCACTTCTGACTGGTTCTTTTTTATATTTTCTAGTTTTAATTTTCATTGTGTTCTTTCTTTCTTTTCCCAAGTTCAATTAGCATTCTTATTACTACAGCTTTAACATCTTGTTATATTTACCTTCATTGAATCAGTTGTTTGTCAGGGTTTTGTGTGTGTCTGTTCATTTGAAACAAATTCTTTTGTCTTCTCCATTTGCGTAACTTTCTCTGTCACTATGAAGTTAAGTAAAACAGTTGCCTGTCCCATCTTTGAAGGTGTGTCATTTTGTGGGACGACCCTTATGCATTCTTCGTGTACCCCATAGCTTTGATTGGCGACTGGATCCAAAGTAAGCACAAGGCAACTTCCCTAGTGGTCCAGTGGTGGAGACTCTGCGCTTCTACTGCAGGGGGATGGGTTCAATCCCTGGTCAGGGAGCTAGAATCCAACAACTTGTGTGGCATGGCCATAAATAAACATTTTAAAAAACAAAGTGAGCACATGTTTTGTCTTTCCTCGGAGTATTTTGGCAGCTGTCACCTTGTTGGGTGATAGCTGGAGATAGAATTGGAGTTGGGCTGGAGATAGAAGGGCTAGAGCCAGAACCCTGTGTGGACTGGTCCTTTGCTATGCCCAGTGGCTATTAGTGTCCTGTCAGCAGGGGCAGGGGCAGGTCCCAGTGTGCTGGAAGCAGAAGCCTTGACTGTTGAGTCTGAGTTGGTTCTGTTCCCTCCAAGTATGCACTCTCTTTTCTCTCAGCAGCTAGAGCAGGAGGTTTGTTGTGTGCCAGACACACACTGAGACTGCCTAGGAAGCAGTCAAGGATCCAGACAACGTGCGATCCACCACCTCCACAAGTGCCGGTAGTATGCTCCCTCACCCCATTCAGATGAGGTGTTGGGTCCAAATCTGGTACATCCCCCAAGTGTACACGCTTCCTTGGCAGCACTTTTCCCTAGTTGGAAACTGACCTGAGCTTCAGGCAGGTTCAGCCTGCTTCCTCCACCTGGTTCCTGGGAATAAACAAGCTGTGCACTCTCATCAGGAGTGGAGTCTTGGATTCTTGCAGCCTTCCTGTAAGTCCCACTTGTTTTCAAACCAGCTAAAGGAACTTGTCTTCCTGATGTCAGACCACAGGTTTGCAGTGTCCACTTTGTGGTTCAGACCTCCAGGCTCATGATATTCCTCTTCTGTGTCCTCTTCCTGATGGACCCCCGACCCCTTCCCCTCCTTTCCTACCTGACTCTGTGGGGACCTTTTTTACAGACTTGGTTTTGGAAGCATCTTTCTGCTGATGTCCATTTTGTTTTCAGTGAGACTTGCTCCACATGTGGATGTACTTTTTATTTGTTCCTGAGAGGGATGTGAGCTCAGTGGCCTCCTACTTCACCAACTTTCCTCTCTGTGAGATTTTCTGAATGTGCAGGGATATTCGGAAATTTTGAGCTAAAGTGGAATGACTTCCAGGCAAGGACTGTGGGAATTATGATCAATTCTGGGTGCTCACGCCTTCTTTCTTCGCCTAGGTGTTCTTACTAAGGACTTTTCCTGCCTTCCTGAGGAAAAGATAGACGCAAACAGGATGGTAACTGAGTGTTTGAGAAATTGTTCTCAGGTAAGAAGAAAGTATATCCTTGTACAAAATGACTATTGCATTTACCAGATGGACACATTTCAGCTACTTAAATATAAGTCTCTCTGAATCCCTGTTGAATTGCCTCACAAAGTGGAAGCTCTCATATTGATTATTCAGAGGGATTGCTCTGAATAATTATAATATTTCAATAATTACCTTCTGATATTGTCTCATGATTGCAACTCCCCGTTTTGTTTTGTTTTTGCCTGTTGTTCTGACATGATAAGGAATGATAGTGTGTATTTCTCAATAATATTATTTATTCATCAGCTTGTAAAAATATTTGTAATTAGCTTAGAATTGTGTTACTGGTTCCATATTGATCAGAAATGAGTGTAGATAGAAAGAAGACCATTGTGTCGTGGGGGAAATGATGAGAGAACTTGAAGCCCTCTATTGATATTGAGTCTTCCTACTCCATTCCCCGCTGAACACTGTTGAAGATCTTACTTTACTGAAGCTAGTATGTGTATGATGGTTCAGGACTCAGTGACCTTTGCTGACGTGGCTGTGAACTTCACCCAGGAAGAATGGACTTTACTGAACTGCTTTCAGAGAAAGCTATACAGAGATGTGATGCTGGAGAACTACAAGAACCTGACCACAGCAGGTACAGCCACCATCGTTCCTGTAGCCTCTTAGGAGACAGACGTATATGTGCTGTACCGTCTGTGTTCTGAGATGGGTGACGTCAACCTGAACACAATGGAAACTAGTAGACATTCGTCTCTACATGAATGAGTTTTAACCCAGTGTGGTTTCTGTAACAATATGGTTTTAGAACTAACAGTGTTACTATCATTCTTGTAGAAATGTGCATTCTCAATTGTTCACCTAAGGCATAGTAAATGAAACACTGGAATTTGAGCCCAGTCACCTGTGTTTTAACAAGTACTGGACGTGATTCTCATAGACACCAAAATTTAGGAACCACTAGTTTAGTGCCTTCTCCATGAGAATGAATATTTCTTTTTGCACTTATTTCATTTCCCACTTTAGTAAAAGTCTTAGTGCTTTATAAATGTACAATTGGCTGAAAGTGTATTTCAGGGGCCAGAGAGATGATCTGTCTGAGACACAGAAAGAGGAGCTATTCACCTTTATATTTCTTTTGGAATATTATTAATACCATATTCATTCTAATGACCTGACTAGATACTGGATCTTATTCATGGGAAGATTTGTCTTGTTTGGAGGGCTGTTTCCATTAATAGATCTTTCCTCATGAACAGGCTATCAGGTGTTCAAACCCACTCTGATCTCTTGGTTGGAAGAAGAAGAGTTGAGTACTGTGGAGAAAGGAGTCCTCCACGGTGAGTGATTGTAAAGAACTTTGCATGTTAATAAAATTTCAGTGTGTTTTTAACTTATAAGGAGGCAACTTGTTAAGATGTGCTTTTCTCTCAGAAGGCTGAGGTCATTGGTTTCTGATGCTCTGTACCTTCCTCAGCTTCTCACATGTACTTATGTGAGTGCTAAGTCGTTTCACTCATGTCCAAGTCGTTGTGACTCTTTGGATTGTAGTCCACCAGGATCCTCTGTCCGTGGTACTCTCCAGGCAAGAAGCCTGGAGTGCCCTCCTCCAGAGGATCTTCCTGACCAGGCATCAAACCTATGTCTCTTGTGTCTCCTGCATTGCCAGGCCAGTTCTTTACCACTAGCACCACCTGGGAAGCCTCTCATATGTACTTACTTTCTATTTAATTAGAATTTCCAATGATGTCATAAAAGAACCTTTTGTTTCTTCTTTAGTTTTAACATTTTGATGTATACTCTTTGTCCAGAATGTTCCCTGATAATACTCTGTCTCTTTCTTTCATATTTAATTTTCAAAGACTTGTGTTTTAAATCAAATGCTGAATTTTTACTACATATACATATATTACTACTTAATTTTTGACATAAACTCCCCAACTCTATCTTGCCTTTTTAAAAGATATGCTTAATTTGGAAAAACATACAACTGAGCCTTATTGTTTTTACTTCCTTTAACATCCACTTCTTTTTGCAAAGTCTTAAATTTATCATTCTCTTTTAGAGTGGGGAATCCAACTTAAGCCAAAGATTCAAGAATTGAGCAGAATATTTTTGGGAAAAAAATGTCAAATGGGATAGAAAAGGTAAGATCACTAAGTTTCAAAAAAATATTTCTTATTTTCCACGTAGATAATTTTAGGATTTTTGTTAGAATATGAGCACAAGTGATAGATATTTGAGATCAAAGGCATTCACCCTGGAGATAGCAATGTCTCTCAAAGAATTCTGATTATGACTAGGTTGGGGATATCCTATATTATTCCCACTTACATAAATTAGACATAGAGTTTTCAAAACAATTCAATGAAGCTGTATAGAAGCCTTTTTTTCTTTTTTAAGAAACCGGTGTGGTTTTTTTGTCTTTTTTGTTTTAATTATGAGAGTATGATAACACATTTGCAGGAGACTTGGAAAATACAGAACAAAGTTACATATATATACTACATTTATACACTATATATACTACAATTATTGTTTCAGGTATAAAAATTAAGGTTTTTAGTAGAATTTCAATATCAACTCTCAGAAATTAATAGAATGAACAGAGAAAAAGTAGAAGGGTATAGCAGAGCTTAAAGACACTATGAATCAATTCAACATAATTAAGATTTATATAATTTTCACACAACTGCAGGATATAAATTCTATTCAGGTTCCCATAGACTGTAATCCAGGAGACACTAGAGCATATCCAAGGACATATAACAAGGTGCAGAAATTTCATGCTCTAAGAGTATTAAAATCATAGTGTCTGTTCTCTTGTCACTGTAGGAAATTATGTTAGAAATCAATATCAAGCGATAACTGAAAATAACCCTCATATTTTCAAGTGTAATGTGACATTTACCAAGACAGATCTTTAACTTAGCCATTGACAGCCTCAGTAAAGTTGAAAGACTGAAAAAACACAGAAGGTGATGGCAGAGAAGAAAGCATTTAAATGAGAAATTAATATAAAGGATACTTTAGAAACCCCATGTATTTGGAAATTAAATGTCCACTTTTAAATGATAAGTGTAGCTAAATAGTTTAGTTATTTTTGAACATGACTGCTCATTAGAATCACATCTGGAGCTTTGGAGGAAAAAACAATACCTGGGCATTTGTGTTTTTCAAAAAATTCCAAGATAATTCATAGATAAGTCATCTGGATTTTAAAAAGTGGTTACAGGTTTTTCTGTTGAATGGTAACTTTAGTAATATAGAATTCTGTTATTTTCTGTTGACCAGTTATGATACAATGGTGTTAAAATGAATAATAGTTACATAATCACAATAGTAAAGGATGTTTATCAATTTTCACAACCAATAGCCAGAAAAAAATAAAAGATAACTAAAATTGCAAGCTATAATGAACACATGATTAACCTAACAATATAAAAGAGTTACATACAATTCAAGTGGTTAAGTAGAGTGATGTGGTAAGTGGAAGTGCATATATGTGCATGTTTTCATCCACCCAGCCAATCTCCTTTGGTTGATGCATTTAACCAATTTACAGTTAAGGTAATTATTTATATTTATGATCCTATTTCCATTTTATTAATTGTTTCAGGTTTATTTTTTGTAGGTATTTTCCTTTGCTTGTGTTTCCTGCCTGGAGAAGTTCCTTTAGCATTTGTTGTAAAGCTGGTTTAGTGTGCTGAATTCTCATTAACTTTTGCTTGTCTAAAACTTCTCTTTGTCAAATCTGAATGAGAGTCCTGCTGGGTAGAATATACTTGGTTATATATTGTTACCTTTCATCACTTTAAATATTAATATATCATCCCATTCCTTTCTGGCTTATAGAATTTCTTTTGAGAAATCAGGTGATAACATTACAGGAGTTTCCTTGTGTATTATTTGTATATAAAAGCAACATTTTTCCCTTGTTGCTTTTAATATTTTATTAATATCTGTCTTTAATTTTTGTCAGTTTGATTACTGTGTGTGTCAGTGTGTTCCTCCGTGGGTTTATCCTGCCTGAGATTCTCTGCACTTCCTGGACTTGGTTGACTGTTTCCTTTCCCACATTAGGGAAGTTTTCAGCTATATCTCTTTTAATGTTTTCTCAGATCCCTCCTTCTGGGACCCCTATCATGTGAATTTTGGTGCATTTAATGTTATCCCAGAAGTCTCTTAGGCTGTCTTCTTCTTCTTTTTTTTTTTTTTTTTGCTATATTCTGTTTTGTGCCAGTGATTTCTGTCATTTTGTCTTACAGGTCATTTATCCTATCTATTTATTCTGCTATATCTCCTAGTCTTGTTCATCTCTGTTTGTTCTTTAGTTCTTCTAAGTCTTTGGTAAACATTTCTTGTATTTTCCCCATTCTTTTTCTGAGATCCTGGACCATCTTCACTATTACTATTCTGAATTCTCTTTCTGGAAGGTTGCATATCTCTGTTTCATGTAGTTGTTTTCTTAGGGTTTTATCTTGTCCCTTCATCTCAGACATAATCCTCTGCTTTTTCATTTTGAATAACTTACTGTGATGTGGATTCTGTTCTGACAGCTGAAGAATTGATGTTTTTCTTGCTGCTTCTGGCTGCCCTCTGGATAAGGCTATGAGGCTTGTATAAGCTTTCTAATGGGAGAGACTGGCAGTTGGATAAACTGGGTCTTGCTCTGGTGGGCAGAGCCTTGTTCAGTAAAACTTTAATCCAATTGTCAGCTGATGGGGGGGCTGTCCTCCCTCCCTGTTAGTTGTTTAGTCTGAGGCAGCCCAGTCCTAGAGTCTACAGGCTCTATGGTAAGGTTAATGGTAACCTCCAAAAGGGCTTTCACCAAGGGGCACCTCCCAGAACTGCTGCTGCCAGTGCCCCCATCTCAAGGTGAGCCCCTGGTGGTCCACGCTTCTAATGGAGACCCTCCAACACTAGCAGGCAGGTTTGGTTCAGTCTCCTGTGGGGTCACTGCTTCTTTCTCCTGGGTCCTGGTGCAAGATTTTTTTTATGACTTCGAATAGTGCAGTCTCTGTTTCTACCAGTCCTGTGGAAGTCCTGCAGTCAAATCCCGTCCCTTTGCTGGATCTGGAAGCTGAGAAGCCTTGCATGGGGCTCGAAACCTTCACAACAGTGTGAGAACCTACTTGGTATTATTGTTTTCCAGTTTATGGGACACCCATGAAGTGGGTATGTGATTTGATTTTATTGTGATAGCATTCCTCCCACCATCTTGTTGCCACTTCTCCTTTGTGTTTGAACATGGGGTATATTTTTTTTGGTCAGTTCCAGCATCTTTCTGTCGATGGTTGTTCAACAGCTAGTTGCAGTTTCAGTACTCTCACAAGAGAAGAGTGCACATCCTTCTATTCCATCATCTTGAATCAATCCCCTACTTTACTTTGATTGCTTATTTATTTGACTACTGTGGGTCTTAACTGCAGTGTGTTAGCTTTCTCTCTAGTTGCAGCACACAGACTCAGTTGCCCCATGGCATATGGGTTCTTAGTTCCATGACCAAGTATTGGACCCATGTCCTCTGCATAGGAAGGTGAATTCTTAACCATTGAACCACCAGGGAGTCCCCTGTAGAACTCTTTTAGGATGAGAGTATATGGCACATCACTTACAGAAGGATTTCATCATTTAAATTGAAATAAATCAACAGGGCAAGAATAGTATGAATGTAATGGAGATGGTATAAATCATTCATCCTCATTATAATAATGTTTCTGTTTTGAGATGGGTAGGAGGAGTTAAGAGTCTGAGAAATCTTTGAATCATCATCCTTCCATTTCTCCACAGGCAGAAGGCCTTAATGTGCAGGAACTCTATGACAGTGAGCAATGTGGGAAAGACTTCAGTGACCACTCATGCCTTAGGACACACAGGAGTACTCAAAATGGAGGGAACCCTTGTGAAGATAATCAGGATGGGAAGAACTTCCTTACTCTGCACAACAAATCCTTTACTGGAGAAAAATGTTCCATGTTTAATCAGTGTCGAAAAACTGTCATGTTGACTCTAAATATTGTACCCTGGAAATCTAACATACAAGAAAAAGCCTTAGAACGCAGAGATGTTGGGAGAGCCTTTGTTAATCAGTCTTACCTTCAGACACAAGTGAGAGCTCACAATAAAGAAAAGCTCTACAAGTGGAAGGAATGTGGAAAAACTTCTGTTCACTCAACAAGCCTTCAGGCACATGTGCCAACTCACACTGCTAAGAAACGCTACAGATGTGAGGACTCTGGAAAAGTCTCCACTGCATCCCTAAGCCATAAACAACACATAAAAACACCCACTGGAGAGAAGCCTTTTCAGTGTGCCACATGTGGGAAAGCCTTTAGGTTTTCCTCATACCTTCTTGTTCATAGTCGAATTCACACTGGAATAAAACCCTACAAATGTAAGGAATGTGGGAAAACCTTTAGATTGTCCTCATACCTTCGTATTCACAGTCGAATTCACACTGGAATAAAACCCTACAAATGCAGGGATTGTGGGAAAGCCTTTAGATTATCCTCATACCTTCGTGTTCACAGTCAGATTCACACAGTAATAAAACCTTACAAATGTGAGGAATGTGGGAAAGACTTCAAACATTCTCTGCCCTTTAACATTCACATGGGAACTCACACTGGAGAGCAACCCTATAAATGTAAGGAATGTGGGAAAACCTTCACTCAATCCTCAGGCCTTATTGAACATATGAAAACTCATACTGGAGAGAAGCCTTTTAAGTGTGACACATGTGGAAAAACCTTCACTCGATCTTCAGGCCTTACTGAACATATGAAAACACACACTGGAGAGAAGCCTTTTAAGTGTGACACATGTGGAAAAACCTTCACTCGATCTTCAGGCCTTACTCGACATATGAAAATTCACACTGGTGAGAAGCCTTTTAAATGTGATACATGTGGGAAAGCCTTTGCTTCTTCTTCCCACCTTATTAGTCATCTACAGTCTCATACTGCACAGAAGACTATTAAATGTGACAAATGTGGGAAGGCCTTTGCTAATTCCTCATATCTTACTATACACTTTAGAACTCACACTGGAGAGAAGCCTTTTGAGTGTAATGTGTGTGGGAAAACATTTACCACTTCTTCATATCTTATCATACACAAACGAACTCACACTGGAGAGAAACCATATGAATGTAAGGAATGCGGAAAAACATTTTCTCACTTCTCAAGCCTTTCTTACCATATAAAAACGACATTGAAGAGAGGCCATTGAAATGTGACAAATGTGGAAAAGCTCTTGCTGCTTTCTCATATCTTATGAAACATTTTTTTAAAATTTTTGGCTGCACCCACAGAAGGTAGGACCTTAGGTCCCAGTGATTGAACCCAAGTCCCCTGCATTGGAAGGCAGAGTTTTAACCACTGGACCACCAAGGAAGTCCCTTACTAAATATTTTTGAACTCATAATGGAAAGATGCCTTTAGAGTGTAATAAGTGTGGGAAAAAATTTGCAAATTCTTCACCCTTTGCTATTCACAAGTGTATTCACACTGGTGAGATACCGTGTAAATGTTCAGAATGAGGGGAGGCATTTGCTGCTTCTAAGCATTTTTGAAATATTCATTTTGGCTGTACCATGCAGCCTGTAGGGCATTAGTTTCCCAACCAAGGATTAAACCTGGGCCCTTGGGAGTAAGAGCATGGAGCTGTAGCCACCACTGGACTGCCAGGGAATTCTCTAAGTATTTTAGAGCTTATACAAGGCAGAAGACTTTAGAGTGTAATACATGTAGGAAAACATGCACCAGTTCATCCATTACCACACACAAAGCTATTCACACTGGAGAGAAACCCTATAAATGTAGGCACAGAGGAAAGCTTTTTGTCTTTCTGATTCACTTCAGCAACATGAAAGGTCAACACTTGGGAGCTGCTCTACAAATGTTAAGAATGTGGGAAGGACATCAGTCTCACAGCGGTATGTAAGATATCACAGTGGGGATTTCCCTGGTGGTCCAGTGGTTAAGGATCTGCCTTGCAATGCAGTGGACACGAATTTAATCCCTGCTTGGGGAACTAAGATTCCCACATGCCACAGAGCAACTAAGGTCACACACTACAAGTACTGAGCCTGCACACTGCAACTAGTGAGTCCACGCACAGCAACAAAGGATCTGGCGTGAGGCAACAAACTTCTTACATGCTACAAATAACACTCAAAGCAGCCAAATAAATAAATAAACTTTAAAAAGTGAAGCCATAGTATAATATTAAGAGGCATGGACAGCCTTTCACTCTTTCCTCAGTGAAATTAATATTTTTTAAATATGGGAGATCTTGCAGTAGACAGAAATCCTACTGATTTAAGCTATGTAGGTAAGTTTTATTATTTTTTTGCAATTTATATCTTTAGGAAAAAGAAAGTAATTTTAACTTATTTTTAGAGATTTACATGGTTATTTATTGAAGACATCCAATGTATCTTTTCCTGTGTAAATTCTAGTTCTGCTAAATACTTGCGTGTTCACTTATAATCTCACTGTGAAGAAAAACTTTATGAATGTAAGAAGTTAGTTGTAGAGTCATCATTTTCCATTAGATTGTTCCTCATTCTTAATAAACATGAGGTGTTTCACAACCAAAAGAAACTGAATGTGGAGTATTTGGAAAATACTACCCTAAGTCTGAAATCTTAGAGTTGCTGAGAGGTGTAGTGTTCTGGGGGTTCTGTCAATCTATTTTAAGCATTTGTGATTTGGCTCTGCCCTTGGGGAGGGTCTGACACAACTGAGGAACTAAACAACAAGAACAAAGTCTTGTACACAGTGTGTCTTTCTTCACTCTCATAGCTAGACCAAGCCAGTATAGTGACTACACTTTCAGTTCCAACTGGGTCTAAAGTGGACCCGGATACACACTTTATCCTTGTCTAGCCTGCTGGATTCTCTTGTTGGATTGACATTGTCTTCACATTGTGAAAACAGTGAGTGCTTAAATGTGTACAGTGCTCACCAACCTCACTTACAGTGAGGACTTTCCTGGTGGCTCAGACGGTAGAGAATCTACCTGCAGTGCAGGAGACCTGGGTCCAGTCCCTGGGTCAGGAATATCCTCTGGAGAAGGGAATGGCTACCCATTCCAGTAGTCTTGCCTGGAGAATTCCATGGACAGAGGAGCCTGGTGGTCTACAGTCCATGGGGTCACAAAGAGTTGGACATGACTGGTCGACTAACTTTCTTTTCATGCTGTCCAAGGTGAGGGATATGGTATGTCTATAAATTTTGTAAAATCATCCTGTCGTTCTTACCCTGATCCTGGCGTGGCATGAGTGGAGATTACATCTAATGTGAGTCATCCTGATTTCATGACTTGTAGGTGAACACCCCAGCATCTGAGGGAGAATCTTTAATCTCAAACTGTGTAGAAAATAATAGAAAATAATGTTATCTTTCTCCTCTAAACCCAACACCACAGTCTGACAAAACAACTGTATTTTTCTTGGTCAGACAACAATTGTCACTGATGATATAACTTGCTTCTGTATTTTTTATTCCACTCATCTGCTGTGAGAACAGAAAAACTCATGTGAACAGAGCTGGTCCTGATCATCTGTTGTGCTTGATGCCATCAGTGGCAGTTCCTGAGCATGGGTCTTGGGTGCAGATACAGACCTGCAGAAACTCATTTTAGCCTTGACAAAGTTCTCATGCTTAAGCAGCCTTGGGTTATGTTGAATTTGGCTATCATGCCTGCAGCTGCTTAATGATGCTTTATTGAGGTTTAATCAAACCATTGTAATGATAATGATAATACAGATCAACCTTAACAATAAATCCTGAACAAGAATTGCATGTGCACTTTTGTGTTACACATTTGTATATATGGAGGAATATGTCATGTTGTAGTTTAATTTACTTCCCTGGTAGCTCAGATGGTAAAGTGTCTGTCTACAATGCGGGAGACCCAGGTTCAATCCCTGGGTTGGGAAGATTCCCTGGAAAAAGAAATGGCAGTCCACTCCAGTACTATTGCCTGGAAAATCCCATGGACAGAGGAGCCTGATAGGCTACAGTCCATGGGTCACAGAGTCGGACACGACTGAGCAACTTCACTCACTCACATTGTGACTCGGCCTGTCTGTTGCCCCCTTTAATTATTTGCAATGACTAAGGGTTACAGATTGGCTTTAGATGTAGCCTGTTTGTCTGAAATAAGACCTGAGTATCCTAGAGATTTTTCCAGTGGTCCAGAGATTAAGCATCGCCTTAATCCCTGGGGTTAAGTAATGCAGGGGACTCATGTTTGATCCCTAGTCTGGGAACTAAGATCCCACATGCTGTAACTAAACCTGTGCACTACTAGAGTCCATATACCACAATGAAAGATCCCACGTGCTGCAACTAAGATCCAGTACAGTCAAATAAATATTTTTTAAAAGACCTACCCACTGAATTTCTTACAATTGCCTGATTCTGAGACCTTGTGGGCAATGTTGAGATCACTACTGCAGATTGACTTCATTCTGCTTGGCCTCCTGGTGACAGTGTTGTCAAGTGCTGAGCGAGATAAATCAAGTAAATATGGTCCCAGCTTTTGTCATTCAGTGAGTTACAAAGTGGCGTATTCACATGGAAATTCTCCAAAGCCAAGATGATGTGAGCCATGTATGCTACAACATGGATAAACCTTGAAAAACATTTTAAGTGAAAATAGTTATCTATATGAAAAAT
This sequence comes from Madoqua kirkii, assembly GCA_006408675.1. Classification (NCBI taxonomy): domain Eukaryota; kingdom Metazoa; phylum Chordata; class Mammalia; order Artiodactyla; family Bovidae; genus Madoqua; species Madoqua kirkii. The sequence continues at coordinate 25,972 of SJYC01008035.1, forward strand.
CTAGAAAGTGCAAATCTACATATAGAGAAAGTACATTTGTGGTTGTTTAGCTATTGCGATAAATGAAGTGGGTGATTTGACAGCCAGAAGCTGCTTTTGAAGTGAAAAGATTATAAAATTGTGACAACATTGAGTCGTATAAATTAAATAGGTGTATTGTATGGTAGGCAAATTATGTCTCAATAAAGTAGTCCCAAGAAACAAAATTAAAAATCTTGATTATACATACACTGATTGGGTGTGCAGAGCCAGCCACGCCGTCCAAAGGAGGCCTGTTGAAGCCTCCTACTAGGAACTCGTCCTTGGACGCCCTCCTTCCAGCATGGTACACTCGGGTTCACTGAGGGGCTCACCTAGCCCAGATGCAACTAACACCACAAAGCTAATCACACAGGAAAGGCACAAACAACTCGAATTTCATGCATCATTTCCGTTCTACATCTTGAAAAAGAAGCTTGGGGCTTCGGATGTCAGCCATATTAGCGGATTCACACAGTTGTAAGTAGCTCCCTCACGACTGGATGCAGGTAGGACTTTGGCTCCGCCCAGAGAGGGAGGTGGAGACAGCATTGGACTAAAAGAAAGAGGTTGAGGCTAGAAACAGGTTTGTGACCTGGGCTCCTGGCAGAAGGCTGTGCACACACCCAGAGTTGGGACTGTTGGTGGGACCAGGTCTAGCATGGGGTTTAGAGGGTGGAAGGGCAACACAGGTTGAAGGCTCACCCCACAGGATATTCATCAAAAAGATTTTCCATCACTTGTCCATTTTCCTAGAGCTTTTGTGGGAATTCTCCCCATACTGATGAGCCTGCTCATCTTCGAAATAGTGGTCCATTCAGTCAATCCTGTTGTTAGGCCTTTGTTTCCTCTTACAGCTTTTTATTTACATGGATACCATGCTAAAGTCTAATAATAACACTAGGTTCTTTTGGAATTTTAAGTGTAGAAATTGAAACATCTTTTTCAATCAAGATATGTAAATTTCAAAGAAAAAATTTCTTTTCAAATATGTATTTCTGGGTTTGTTTTCATATCTAACAAAACAGGCTAGGACTTCCCCTACTATGTTAAAATAGCACTGATATCAGGAATTTTTTTGTCTGCTAAGGAACAGTACCACAGTTTCTCTGGTAGTCTTGTTTACCCTCAAAGGGAGGGCCTTTGAGAACTGAAATTTTTTAAAGCCCTCATGTACTAATACGTTTTATCAGAATGTTCACATACATTATCAAATGTGTTTACATTTACCTAATGAGTATTCTACTATGATAATTTTTCATGTTTTGCTGTAACTTTTTTATATAATAGGATTCTGCTTTTAAAAATAATTTCTGGATTTGCTACTTTGCTTTCAGTTCAATTCAGCTCAGTCACTCTGTCATATAAGACTTTTTGCAACCCCATGAATTGCAGCATGCCAGGCCTCCCTGTCCATCACCAACTCCAGGAGTTGCATGCCAGGCCTCCCTGTCCATCACCAACTCCATGAGTTCA
>SJYC01008036.1:0-37520 GCA_006408675.1 Madoqua kirkii
AAGACTCTGATGCTGAGAGGGATTGAGGGCAGGAGGAGAAGGGAATGACAGAGGATAAGGTGGCTGGATGGCATCACCAACTCGATGGATGTGAGTTTGAGTGAACTCATGGAGTTGGTGAAGGTCAGAGAGGCCTGGCGTGCTGCAGTTCACGGGGTCACACAGTCAGACATGACTGAGGGACTGAACTGAACTGAACTGATGCTGGGTCTTCAGTTGCTACATGCAGGCCTTCTCTAGTTGTAGGGAGAGGGACTACTCTGTAGTTGCTGTTCATGGGCTTCTCTCATTGCAGTGGCTTCTCTTGTTGTGGAGTATGGGCTCCAGGGCAGTCAGGCTTCAGTAGTTGAGATGTACAGGCTTAAGTTGTCCTAAGGCATGTGGAACTTTCCTAGATCAGGGATTGAACCCATGTCCTCTGCATTAACAAGCAGATTCTTATCCCCTGATCCACCAGGAAAGTATGAACTACACAGTTTAAATGGTTGAGAGTAAATAATATGTGATGTATATTTTATCATAGTAATAAATTGTGGAAGGAGATTATGTATATTATTTATAGGAATCTTGTAAGTTGCCATTTCCAGGGGAAAAAAATTCTAAATAGGCTTGGCTGACAGTGCCTCTCATAGAGTCCCTGGTCAACAAAATACCCATCCAATATAGAAGGCTGTTACGTGCTTGAGGTTTCATTAATTTATATATCTGAGGCATGTGTTTAGAATAGATATTTTAAACCAACTAAGCAATAAAAAATCAGATTTTTAAAGGGCTAGATTTTAAAATTGCTACTAAAACCAGACCCTGAACTGAGAGATATATTGAGTTAAAAAATGAAAATAATAAAGCAAGTTGCTCAGACAGTATTTCACAGAAAAGGAAAAACCAAACAAAACAACACCTGATTAAAACATCTAACAGAAAATGGAATTTTAAAACCCCCACATGTAGGGTCAGTCCTGCAGGTTTCCTGAATAGGGATGTTAGTAGGCTCACAAATTCAGCTGCCTCGGCCTTTCAAAGCACGAATGTCCCAATCCCCCAGGAATCACAAGCCATTCTTTATGTGACAAGTGACTGAGCAGTCAGGAGGAAGACAGCCTGTGAGGCAGCTCTAGGTGAAGAGTAAAAAAAGGACCAGGGCTGCATTGACTGCAGGATCCCAAAACGCCTAGGGGATAAAGCCAATGGGATAAACTCAATGGATGGCCCCACTGGAGGCTGATGGAGACAGCCAGGTCCAGAATAGAATGGGTTAGAAAAGACCAACAGGAATCCTTCATGACCCAGGCAAAGCTGGTAAACAGTCACACCTGTTCCCATCATCAATACTGTAATGTCCACAGTGGGGCAATCATGCACTCAGTCTACATGACTGTGTCCCCTGTTCTGTATTGTTTATTCACTAAGCCATGTCCAACTCTGCAACTGCATGGACTGCAGCATGCCAGGCTCCTCTGTCCTCCACTGTCTCCCAGGGTTTGCTCAGATTCATGCCCATTGAGTTGGCGATGCTTTCTAACCACCTCATTCTCTGCCACCCTCTTCTCCATCTGTATTGTTTATTCACTAAGCCATGTCCAACTCTGCAACTGCATGGACTGCAGCATGCCAGGCTCCTCTGTCCTCCACTGTCTCCCAGGGTTTGCTCAGATTCATGCCCATTGAGTTGGCGATGCTTTCTAACCACCTCATTCTCTGCCACCCTTTTCTCCTTTTGCCTTCAATCTTTCCTGGCATCGAGGTCTTTTTCTAGTGAGTCAACTCTTTGCAGCAGGTGGCCAAAGTATTGGAGCTTCAGCTTTAGCATCAGTCTTTCCAGTGAATATTCAGGGTTGATTTTCTTAAGGGTTGACTGATTTGATCTCCTTGCAGTCCAAGGGATTCCCTAGAGTCTTCTCCAGCACAATTCAAAACTATCAATTCTTTGGTATTCAGCATTTTTTATGGTCCAACTCTCACATCTGTATGTGACTACTGATGTAGTCACGATGTACTGTGCATGTAAGTTAAATAAGCAGAGTGGCAATATACAGCCTTGATATACTTCTTCCCCAATTTGGAACCAGTCTGTTGTTCCATGTCCAGTTCTAACTGTTGCTTCCTGACCTGCATACAGGTTTCTCAGCAAGCAAGTTAGGTGGTCTGGTATTCCCATCTCTTGAAGAACTGTCCTCGGTTTGTTGTGATCCACACAGGCAAACGCTTTTGCATAGTCAATAAAGCAGAAGTAGATGTTTTTCTGAAACTCTCTTGCTTTTTCTATGATTCAACAGATGTTAGCCATTTGATCTCTGGTTCCTCTGCCTTTACCAATTCCAGCTTGAACATTCATACTGTAGAAGCCTTGCTTGCTTGGAGAATTTTGAGCATTACTTTACTAGCGTGTGAGATGAGTGCAGTTGTGCTGTAGTTTGAGCATTCTTTGGCATTGCCCTTCTTTGGGATTGGAATGAAAACTGACCTTTTCCAGTCCTGTGGCCACTGCTGAGTTTTCCAAATTTGCTGGCATATTGAGTGCAGCACATTCACAGCATCATCTTTTAGGATTTGAAATAGCTCAACTGGAATTCCATCACCTCCATTAGCTTTGTTGGTAGTGATGCTTCCTAAGGCCCACTTGACTTTGCATTCCAGGATGTCTGGCTCTAGGTGAGTGGTCACACCATCGTGATTATCTTGGTCATGAAGATCTTTTTTGTATCATTCTTCTGTGTATTCTTGCCACCTCTTAATATCTTCTGCTCCTATTGGGTCCATACCATTTCTGTCCTTTATTGTGCCCATCTTTGCATGAAATGTTCCCTTGGTATCTCTAATTTTCTTGAAGAGATCTCTAGTCTTTCCCATTCTGTTCTTTTCCTCTGTTTCTTTGCATTGATCACCAAGGAAGTCTTATTTATCCTTGCTCTTCTTTGGCACTCTGCATTCATATGAGTATATCTTTTCTTTTCTCCTTTGCCTTTTGCTTCTCTTTTCTCAGCTATTTGTAAGGCCTCCTCAGACAACCATTCTTACCTTTTTGCATTTCTCTTTGTTGGGTATGGTCTTGATCCTGTACAATGTCATAAACCTTCATCCATAGTTCTTCAGGCACTCTATCAGATCTAATCCCTTGAATCTGTTTGTCACTTCCACTACATAATCGTAAGGGATTTGACTGAGGCCATACCTGAATGAGCTAGTGGTTTTCCCTATTTTCTTCAACTTAAGTCTGAATTTGGCAATAAGGAGTTCATGATCTGAGCCACAGTCAGCTCCCGGTCTTATTTTTGCTGACTGTATACATCTTCTCCATCTTTGGCTGCAAAGAATATAATCAATCTGATTTCAAAATTGACCATCTGGTCCCTTGTGTTGTTGAATAGGAGGAGAATCGTGAAATCCTGCAAGCCATGCAAGATGCTGCTTGGAAAGAAAAAAATAAACCCAGAAAACCAAGATAGATTGTATAGGAGCTTATACTACAAAAAAGCAGCAAGTTCAGAGGAATTGGTTTTGGACTTGGAGGATGGGATTTTGGTAACTTTATTGAGACATTATTCACATAGAATTCACCCACTTAATGTGTACATTCAATGGTTTTTTACAAATTCTGAAACCATTACTATAATCAATTTTAGAATGATTTCATCACCCCAAACACACGATCCCATCCACAACCCTAAGCAGCTACTAATCTATTGATTATCTCTACAGATTTGCCTATTTTGACAATTTCATATCAGTTTTTTTAAAAAAATACTGTATGGGGGACTTCTCTGGTGGTCTGGTGGCTAAGACTCTGAATTCCCAATGCAGGAGGCCCTGGTTTGATCCCTTGTCTGAGAACTAGATCCCACATACCACAACTAAGACCAAGCACAGCCAAATAGATATTTTTGAAATAAAAAAATTAAAATACTATATGACTTGTGACATTTCTTTCACGTAGCATAAACATCTATGCCATAACATTTATCAATATTTTTTTTTTTAGATGAGTAGTATTTCTGTTAGTTGATGGACATTTGGGTTGATTCCACTCTTTAGCCATTGGAAATAATGCTGTGAAATATTGTTATACAAATTTTTGTGTGGAAATGTATTTTAATTTCTTTTGGGTATATGCCTAGGAGTGGAATTGCTGAGTCATACTGTAACATTATGTTTAACCTGTATGCCACCTGCAGCATTTGGGGATTCCAGTTTCTCTTCATCCTTACCAATGTTTGTATTGTCTCTTTAAAGAATTGTTATGATAGCCATCCTATTTGGTATGACATGGTATTTCATTATAGGTTTTTTGTTTTTTTTTTTTTTAAGGCTACAGCAGGATCAGTTCGTTCTGCCTTGGGAGAGAAGTCTTGAGAGTGGCAGATGCCACACTGTCCCTAGTGGAGGAAGGGCCTTATCATTGTAGTTTTTAATTTCCCCAAGGACTAGTGTCTATTGAGCATCTTTGTATGTGCTTGTCAGTGATTTGGAAAAATGTCTATTCAGATCCTTTGTTTTGTGTTATTTATCATTTTATTATTTCATTCTAAGGGTTCTTTATGCATTCTAGATGTCAGTCCCTTATTAGGTGTATAATTTCCAAATTTTCTCTCATTCTGTAGGTTGTTTTTTCCAATTCTTTATGGTATCTTCCAAAGTATAACAAATTTCAATTTTGATGAAGTTTAACTTTTTTTTTTTTTTTGGTTGCTTATGCTTTTGGTGTCAAATTTAAGAAACCTTTGTTAAATCCAAGATCACTAAAGATTTACCACTGTGTTTTCTTCTAAGAGTTCTATATTTTTAGCTCTTACATTTAGTTCTTTGATCCATTTTGAATTAATTTTTTGTATATGGTATGAGGTAGTCATCAAACTTCATTCTTTTGCGTGTACATATCCAGTTATCTCAGCACCATTTGTTGAAAAGACTATTTGTTTTCTTATTGAATTGGCTTTTGGCCCCCTTGTCAAGCATCAATAGACCCTAAGTGTGAGCTCAGATGTTTTGGTAGGGGAATTACACCAAATCTTTAAAGTTCAGATCTTTTCCTAGTTCGTAAGTTGCTGAAGAGCAATGAGAATAAAGAAAATTTTCCTATCACCTTTTATGAAGCAACATTAGTGTAAAACCTAGTAGAATACAAAAAGGAAAATTACAGCCATATCACTTTTGAATATTAATTCAAATGAGCTATGGTAAGTATTAGCAAGTAGAATATAAAGCCACATTAAGAAAATAATAAGCCTTGACCAAGTGGAATTTACTCTAGGAAGTCAAGGTTTGTCCAGTTATTAGGAAATCCAGTAAATAACACATCCTATATGACATCTAAGAAGATTAATTATATGATTATGTACATTGATGCTGAAGAAGCCTTTGACAAAATTCAATAGCCATTATTTATATAAACACTCAAGAAAATAAAAATTGGCAAATACTTTGTTGGTTGATTATCTATATCTATAGCTATGTGTGTGTCTGTGTACTGGTAACATTAGCTAATGCAATTAGATAAGAGAAATTAATTGCGAGAGAAGTAAGACAAGCTCTTTTCACAGATGATATGTTATTACACATGGAAAGGTCTAGAGTATCAATTATAAAATTAATATAAGCAGGGAAGTTTCTGGTAGTCTAGTGGTTAGGACTCTGAGCTTCCACTGCTTGGGGCACAGGTTTGACCTCTGGTTGGGGAGCTAACCAGGTTTCACCTGAAATTTGCTCAGTCATGTCCAACTCTTTGCAACGCCATGGACAATACAGTCCATGGAATTCTCCAAGCCAGACTACTAGAGTGGATAGCCTTTCCCTTCTCCAAGAGATCTTCCCAACCCAGAGATCAAACCCAGGTCTCCTGCGTTGCAGATAGATTCTTTACCAGCTGCACTACCAGGGAAGGTCTCACATGCTGCACAGAAAAAAAAAAAAAAAAAAAGCAGTTAAAGAATTCAGTATCTTTGCAAGATACGGAATTGCCATTTAGAAGTCAAAGCCTCCATCTACTAAGCCAGGAACCAGTAAGGTGATACAGTGGTAAAGAAAAACTCAATTACAATAGCAAAAAGAAAGAAAGAAACTTTGGGTCAAACTTAACAAGATATGGATAAACCCCAACTGAAGAACTTTAAAACACTCTTGAAAGACACAAAATAGACTTGAACAAAAGGAAAAACATCCTTTGTTTTTCAATAAAATGGCTTAAAGATATAAATTCCCAAGATTAATTCAGAACTATAACATAATCCTGGGCTGCCTTGTGGCTCAGCTGGTAAAAAATCTGCCTGCAATGCAGAATACCTCGGTTTGATCCCTCCATTGGGAAGATCCCGTGGAGAAGGGAAAGGCTACCCGCTCCAGTATTCTGGCCTGGAGAATTCCATGGACTACAGTCCATGGTGTCACAAAGAGTCAGACACAAGTAAGCGACTTTCACCTTCATAACATAATGCTAATACGAGTGCCAACAATCTTTTTTTATTAGACAAATTGATGCTAAAGTTTATATGGAAGAACAAACATCTGATGATACCCAAGAAAGCCCTGAAAAACAAGCGATGATGCCCTACTGATGTTAAAACATAGCACAAAGCCACTATAAAACTGTAGTATTGTCACATAAATAGGAATCAAATAGAATAAAGTAGAATATCTCAAAATAGGCCCAAGAACATATGGAATTTTAGTTTGTAAAGGTGGTATTTCAGATCACTGAGACAAACATGGAGTTTTAATGAAAAGTGCAAAGACAACTAACTAGTTAGCCATCTGGGAAAAGATAAAATTACATATGTGCCTCACACCACTCACAAAAATAAAACTCCAAATGGATCAATTATCTAAATGTGTGAGTTGGGGAAGCTGGGAAGCCATACACGTAAGTATTCAAGTGATTTCTGGACTAAGATATCTGGAAAAAGATATGACCATGAGGTGGCAGTACAGACACCTTATTTGGGTAGAACTTTGACAAGTTTCTTGGTCTTCTTGGTAGCTCAGTTGGTAAAGAATCCACCTGCAATGTGGGAGATCTGGGTTCAATTCATGGGTTGGGAAGATCCCCTGGAGGAGGGCATGGCAAATCACTCCAGTATTCTTGCCTGGAGAACCCCCATGAACAGAGGAGACCGGTGTGCTACAGTCCACGGGACCACAGAGTCGGACACAACTGAGCACACAGTTGACAGGTTTGCATATGAGAAAAGTACCAGGAAATACCAAAGTTACAGCATCAGGGTTACTACTCTGAAGGGGAGAGTAGCCAAACTTCTATTCCAGGAGAAAAAGGCAGTTGCAGAGGTGATTTATGTGTCTAGGAGGTGTTCAGAAGCCTCGTGGAGAGTCTCTGGGTCAGAAAGCTCTGAAGGGCAACAGCACTTTGGGGTCTTTATAGCCCCAGGATTTATCTTCTCATGGTGGGCAGATTTTATTTCTGGGGTATGCTAAGCAGCTGTGCTCTAAATGACTGAAAATCTCCATCTCCTTGTTTGGGCTATGTTTAAAGCAATGAATTTATCTATGTATAACTGAATCACTTCTCTGTACACCTGAAACTAACACAATATTGCTGATCAGCTATATTCCACTATAAAATAAAAATTAAAAAAAAAATAATTAGGACTTCCCTGATGGTCCAGCGGTTAACACTCTGTTCTTCCATTGCAGGGAGCACAGGTTGATCCCTGGTTGGAGAACTAAGATCCTGCAGGCCACACAGTGAGGTTTACAAAACAAATTGTTTTTAATTTTTAAAAAATTTGTTTAAATAACTTATATAAAGAAAGATAAAAAAATTAAAATTCCAAAAAAAAAAAACCAACTGAATTTGTAAATTTTTGAGATTGGCATCAGTAGGCTACTGTGAATAATGCTGCTGTGAATATTGTTGTACAAATATTTGAGTCCATGCTCCCAGTTCTTTTGGATTTATACCCAGAACCAAAAATCCCATGGATGAAGGAGCCTAGTAGGCTACAGTCCATGGGGTCGCAAATAGTTGGACATGACTGACTTCACTTTCACTTTTCTTTCGAAGTTCTTTTGGATTTATACCCAGAGTGAAACATAATAATTGTTTCATTATTTGAGGAACTTCCAGACTGATTTCCACAGCAGTTGCATCATTTCATATTCCCACCAGCAGTGTATAAGAGTTTCCATTTCTCCACGTGCTCACCAGTATATTCTTTCAACTTCATGGCAAGTTTGAAATATTTAAAAATAAGTTGATCACCTGAAACTGTCACAACATTGCTAATTGGCTATACCCTAATACAAAATAAAATGTTTAAAGAACAAAAAGGTTGTTAAGGGAATTCCTTGGTGGTCTGGTGGTTAGGACTCTACACTTTTATTGCTGAGGGCATAGGTTCAATCTCATGATTGAAGTAGGCTGGGGAACTAGGATCCCCCAAGCAATGCAGTGTGGAGAGGAAAAAAATAAGTTGACAGGGCAAAAGGGGAATCCACTTTTGGTCAAAAAGACATTTCATGCTATGATAAATTCTAAATTCTCAAGTGACATTTTTTCCAAAGAAACTAGCATGTCATAACATATCTTTGTAGTGACCCTGGCAAGCAGCAGCTGGATGAAATGTCATTAACACCACTGAGTCTAAAATTATTTCAAAATAAAAGGTTTTTCTAAATTCTATGTTGACTAATTGGGGGTACTGTTTAATTCTTAGAGTGTGCCTGAGGAGATGCCTGCTTGACATCTCCACTCCTGGGTGTGACGGTCATGTTAATTTTAAGATGCCCAAAACTAAGGCATGATTTTCCTCAACAGCTGTTCCTGCTCAGCCTGACCCCATTTCAGTAAATGACGTTCCATTACTGGGCAGTTGCTCAAGCCAAAATCCTTGAAGTCACCTTTTATTCTTTTCTCTTTTTAAATTAATTTTTAATTGAAGGATAATTGCTCTACAGAATTTTGTTTTCTGTCAACATGAACTAGTATAGAGTAGTACTTATGTAATCTACCACAAAATCTTGTCAGTTCTACATTCAGCACATATAAACAATATAAAATATACCTTTAATGCTACATTGGACTTCAGGACTTATCTGTTTCAACAGCCAGCATTACCTTAACTAATATGATTGAATGATTGATTAAAATATTGATACGAAGAAAGAAGAAAGAGATAATGTTAGGTAATAAAAAAGCATTTTGTATTTTTATATAATATTCTACTTATTTTATTTGTGAATTTTAATATTTATCAATTGATTCTTAGACATACAATCTTATTTTGATCTCTTAACTATTCTTTTGAAATAAGTTTCTCTCATTTCTATAAAAGATTGTAAGGCTCTGCTAAAATCTTCTTGAACAATGTCAAACTTCAAGAATAATCGGGTTTTTTAAAAATATTACTCAAAAAATGTTATTACTCATCTGTTAAAAATAAGTGATTACATGTAAAAATAAATAAATAGTACTTTATTTTTTAAGTATATTTTCCAAAACAAAAAATTAAGAGTGGCATTTTACATTTTTGCATTATCTCTTTAATGTCCATTTAACAGGAACAGCTGTATTCTCATACTTGCTTTTACACTCATTCTGATGTGATATGTTGTTTTGGTTGAAGTAGGTGAAGAAACTCAGCTACATACAGATACACAGATGGAAAAGGGGGGAGTATTTTTATAGCCTATTCAGATAATTGAAAAGTCTTCTTTGATACAGTACCAGTAATTAATAAGTGGTCATTTATTTATTAAAGATTAGTTGCACTGCAGAATCTGAAACCATTATCAATAACCTTGTCATACTCTGTCACAAACAAAAGTCAATTTCAGGTTGATTGAGAATTTAAATGTAAAACCAAACATGAAAAGCTGAAGAAGACAATGAAGTTGAACATATTTAGAATTGAGTTTGGGAAAGGATTTCTTAAGTGAGACACAAAAACTAACACATTAAAGTTCAGAATCATTGTTCAAGACACCATAAAGAAAGAGGGACATTTACAATGAAAAAAGAATTGGTATCAGAAGTATCACACTCCTAAACATCATAGAGAAATGACCAAGGTAGACAGAAATTAGCAAAAACATGTAAAGGTAATTTCCAAAGGGAAACTCACAAGAGCCAATAAATATAAAAAGATGCCCATTCTCATTACTTATTAGCAATGAGATACATTTTACATAAAATACAAAAGAAATCTGAACACAAATATTCTACACCCAGTGAGTTCATGAGAGGTGTACAAGAATGTTTATGGCAACTTTATTAATAATGGATAAAAGCTACAAACTACCCAGAGAGGCCCATCCACTGTAGACTAGATAAGTAAGTTGTGTACATTGTTAAGATCTGTATGTAGCAACTAAATAAATCATACTTTCATGTGACTTAAATAAATCTCAAAAATGAGTGAGCAAAAGTAGGAATGTATTATGTTATTCATTTGGGTAGTGTTGTTCCTTTCTCAATTTTTAGTCATGTTTTATTTTTAATAATATAAGAATTGCAAGAAGTTACAAAAATAGTACTGAGGTCCCACGGACTCTTTGTCCAGCATCTCCTAATGACAATGTCTTACATAACTGCAATTCATTATCAAGATAATACTGACATTGCCACAATATGATTAACTCAGGTACAGACATCTGTATTTCACCTGTTGTTTACCTGCATTCTTTTTTCTTCTTTTGGCGGGGGATACATAATATTACCCTGGGGAAGAAAATGGCAACCCACTCCAGCATTCTTGCCTGGAGAGTCCTATGGATAGAGGAGCCTAGAGGACTGTAGTCCATGGGGTCGCAAGAGTAGGACATGACCTCGCAACTAAACCACAAGTTTATTGTTTGTTTTAATTGCACCTATACATTTTCATCCAAAGAAGGCGATGGCACCCCACTCCAGTACTCTTGCCTGGAAAATCCCATGGATGGAGGAGCCTGGTAGGCTGCAGTCCATGGGGTCGCTATGGGTGACTGAGCGACTTCACTTTCACTTTTCACTTTCCTGCATTGGAGAAGGAAATGGCAACCCACTCCAGTGTTCTTGCCTGCAGAATCCCAGGGACGGGGGAGCCTGGTGGGCTGCCGTCTATGGGGTTGCACAGAGTTGGACGCGACTGAAGCGGCTTAGCAACAGTAGCAGCAGCATACATTTTCATCAAATCTTCTCTATTGCCATTTTTTAAAGAAATCTAGATAGAAATCATAACTATGAGGTGGTAGAAGTTAATCTAATATATTAGAAATCACAATAAAAAACTAGACAGGTTTACAGATTGAAAGATATTTTCAGAGTGGACTGACGTGGGAGTTGGGATCCAGCTACATCCTTTTCACAAGAGACGCATCTAAAGTACACAGAAGGCTTAAATGAGGAGAGAGAACCATCTGACAGAAAACTGGCATGGCTTTATTAATAATAATACTGAACAAAATAGACCTAAAAAAATCTTTCTCCTTGCTGCCTCCAATTTTTCTCCTAGTTTCTTCTGAACCCATTTCAGTCAGGCTTTTGTGGACAGCAGGTCACAGAATCAGCTCTGACAAGTTAATCAATGACTCCCATTGATATTCTGTTATCTGTTGTCAAGTCCAGTCAGAAAGAACAGAGAGGGTGGAGGAAGGCTGGGTCAGGGCAGTCCCAGACAGAGGAACAGTCTAGCCAAGTTTGGGCCAGATCAGTGGGGGTTCTTGAACTGTGGCCATCAGTGAAAGAGCCCTGTGACCCACAGGGATAGGCTGGTACTATTACTCCTGCCAGGCTTAGTCACTGCCAGGAGCAGTCTTAGCACAACCCCAGAGGCAGGTTCTGGGCGGGGCAGCAACCAGGGCTACTCGCAAACTAAGCCCACTAGGTGGATACCCAAGATGCGAGTTCTCATGGCTACCATACCAGCAGACTATACTCAGCTGGGAGTAATAACCATTTCTGAAAGGGAGGACTTCCCTGGTGGTCCAGGGGTTAGAATCCACCTTGCAGCACAGGGGAATGCGGGTTCAATCCCAGGTCGGGGAGCTAAGATCCCACATGCTGTGAAGCAATTAAGCCTGTGAGCCACCACTAGAGAGAAGCCTGTGTGCCGGGACAAAAGACCCCACATGACGAAACAAAGATCCGGTGTGCTGCAACGAAGACCAATGCAGTCAAATAAAAAAAAATTTTTTTAACTCCTAAGAGAAATAAAGAAAAAATTCTTGATAGCTCTCCCATCATGAAACTACAGTGGAGACTTAAAAAAAAGAATATTTCTTTTTCTCATGTACCATGAGTCTAGCAATAAGCAGTTCAGTGTGAGTACAGCTACTCAGAGAAATTGCTGAGAAGCAAGGAAGCCTTGTGTTCTGGCAACACTGTCTTTGCCTACTGGTTACCTTCTTCCAACCCCTGGCATTGTATTTATTTTCCAGGCAGAAAGAAGGAGGAAGGGCCAAGGAGATGAGAGTAAGATAACAAAAATGGGATTGTCCCCTTTTCAACAGCTTTCTTAGAAATCACACCAGTGGCTCTGCCCCTCTGCCATGTGCCAGGGCTGTGAGGCATTCAAGAAAGATAGGGAGGAATTTCCTGGTGGCTTCAGTGGATAAGAATCAGCCTGCCAATGCAGGAGACCTGGGTTCAATCCCTAGCCCAGGAAGATCCCATATACTGCAGAGCAACTGGGCCTCTGCACCACAAGAACTGAAGCCCATGCCCCTAGAGCCTGTGCTCCACAACAAGAGAAGGCAGCACAATGAGACACCTGTGCATCGTAAGAGAAAGCAGCCCCTGCTCACCCCAGCTACAGAAATCCTGTATGCAGCAACAAAGACCTAGCATATCCAATGGTAAATAATTTTTAAAAAGAAAAGAAAGAAAGAGAGCAAGCTGGGTTTTCTAATTTTTGTTCTACTAACATTTAACAAGTTGAGCAAAATCTAATTTTGACAGTAGGAAGTGGGAAGAGTGGACACAGAGCAGTGTGTGCTACACTGGGCCCATAGAGTCCCAACAGATGCCAAAGATTCCACATCCTACAGGTCACTGACTCCAATCACAAACAACTAGAATGGAAATGAAAAACAAGGTGACCGAGAAACCCCAGCACTGCATCTAGAAGACATATTCCTGAATAACCCATGTGAGTAAGGGGCTATTAAAATGGAAATAAGATGATATTTAGAACTGAGCCACAGTAAGTAAAAAGATCACCTATCACAACTTGTTGAATAACTTGGAGAGCATTTAGAGTAATATATGTGGTCTTGCGTATTTATATTATGCAAGGAAAAGCCAAGAAGCTAATGAACTCGGGGTCCATGTAAAAAATGCAGCATTGGGAACTATGTCTAGAAGGGAAAAGAATCTGTAAACAATATATACAGGCACATATAACTGAATCACTTTGCTGTACACCTGAAACTAACAATACTGTAAATCATCTTTTACTTCAATGATCTTTTTTTAAAAGAATGTAGCATAAAGTCAAACCCACATTCATAACATTGACAGAGCCCCTCTCTGAAAATGAGTTCTCTTGTGAATAACAAGTGAAGGTCCCATCTGAAGGCCCATACATAGTCATACTAACACGGCCATTCTCTATTTGTCCTTCCGTGTGACACAGAAGGATAGATGCTCATGAGGGCTTTCACAACTTCTATGGAAAAAAAAAAAAATGACAGTATTATGTTCGGGCATCCAGTTCCTGTCTTACCCGATTCCTCTGGATTGAATAAAGTCACTTTTGTCAGAAGGCTATATTTAAGTGTCTATTTTCCCAAGACTTGTTACGTAAGTTTTTTGCTTTTTTTCGGCTGCATCTCGCAGCTTGTGGAATCTTAGTTCCCAGACCAGGGATTGAACCCAGCAGGCCCCTTGGCAGAGGGTGCAGAGCCCTAAGCAGTGGACCACCAAAGAATTCCCAAGGTTTTTTTTTTTTTTAAATAACTTTAAAATTAAAATTATATTTTGAATCAAGAAAGGATATTTGTGGGGAGAAATTTGATTAGAGCTTGTGTGCGCTAACATTTTATCCATGTTAAATTTCATATGTGCAATCATTATATTTTTATTATAGAGGAAATGTCCATTGGGAGATAGTTCTCCATGAGATAACTCACATTTCCACATGTCTTGCTCTGTTCTGCACTGTGTCCTTGAGGATGTTTATAGATCAGACATCCTCAGAGCAGAGGGTAGGTGTGGGGCCCTAAATGGGAAACCTCAGAGGAAAAAAAAGGGGCTAGCTTGACAGTTGGAGACAGTTGGAAACAGTTGGCGCCTGGGAAGTGATAGGGGCGGGGTCTGTGTTTGTCAAAGTTTTTGACTGACTCTCTTGATTTCCATGCAAGTGAGGATTTGACCTTTAACACGATTGGTGCAACTGAAGGCACATAATGATTTGACCTTTAACGTGATTGGTGCAACTATGGAAAGTCCCTCCTAAACCACCCCCTCTTGCCTATATAAGCTGGGAGTTTGCAGCAATAAAATGGAACTGCTTCGACGGAACCCCTGTCGCGTGTGATTGTCCCTCGCTCGCTGAGGGGCTGGGTTGGCGGACAGCAGGCTCACCTCTCCTCGAGACCCCTTGGCTTTGTTGAGGGAAGTTCCACTGCCTCTACTCTTTCTGCGGAGCGGCCCCAGCAGGTAGGTATGTTTGCAGTCCATTGTCATAACGTTAAAGTCTCCCTCCTGGACAAAGATGGGGCAGATTTGTTTACAGCTCATTAGAAAACCCTGGGGTTCCCGAGCTGTGACACAAACTGATTTCATGTGTAGCAGCATCCCTGTGCAACTTGAGAGTCAAAGAGAATCAACAGGAACGTGAAGCATCTGTTGCTTCCTGCACTGTTAATAAAGCCCTTGGTCTCTGACCCAGAAATCTGGTGTCTCTGGCCAACGTCCATGAAACTGTGGCAGGCTAATGATCAACCTGGAAATAGGGAAAATCTTTCTATTCTTGACAATATCCTGGTTCTTAGGATGAATGCTAAAGAAGTCTTATGTTTCTAATGGCTCACCCATTAAAAAAAGAAAGAGGGCTTCCCTCATGGCTCAGATGGTAAAAAAAATCTACCTGTAACACAGGAGACCCGGGTTCAATCCCTGGGTGGGGAAGATCCCCTGGAGAAGGGAATGGCTACCCACTCCAGTGTTCTTACCCAGAAAATCCCACAGACAGAGGAGCCTGACAGGCTATACAGCCCATAGGGTCGCAACAAGTCAGACATACATGAGGAAGGAAAACATAAAACAGGTGTCCAAAAAAAAAAGTTGATAATTGGTGAGTGAAGGCATGGACTTTGAGGGACTTTCCCCAACTAACTTTATGAGGCTGGCATATCCCAACAACAAAAGAACAGGATGACAAAGGAAAATTTGCAATTTGGGATCACTCAAAGATGCAAAAATCCTAACTAGCAAACTAGGAACAGTGCTGTGTAGTAGATATGAGAGGGCAGAGTTACCCAGGAATGCAAGGTTAATAGCACAGTAGAAGAATCAATTTAAGTCATTTACCACACAGACATGATTTTTTTAAAAGCTACCTGTATTCATTCATTCATTCAACAAATACTTACTGAGTGCCTGCTATGAGTTCTACCCTTGTTCCAGGGTTTTGAAATACATCAATGAACAAATACTATCATCTCACGAGATGCAGAACAGACATTTGATTTTGTGAAAAAAAAAAATGCAATGCCTGTTCATAAGAAAGAACACTAATGCCCTAGAAAGAGAAGGCAACTTTCTCATCCTGATAAAGTCATCCACCAAAATGTAACAGCAGACAACACTTTGATACGATAGGAACACAATGAGCTTTAAGATCAGGAAGAAGATCAGGGTGCAGAAGGCCCCTTCTAATCAATATGATTCAATATGTTGCCTATCCCTGCCAGAGATAGGCAACAAGAGCATAAGAAAGTGGTAAGAATTTAAAAGGAGCAAATGAAATCTGTCTGTATATGTAGATATGATTATCTGTAGAAATCCCCCCAATGATCTACCCATCAGTTATTAGACAGGAAGGAGTATATCAAATTTGCTATGAATAGACTCAACAAAGAGAACTCTCTATGAGGACCAGCAAGATACATATACCTCTAGGTCTTCGAAATACAGGGTGAAGTATTCAGACTCTAGGAAAGAAAACCATGCCATTTCTCACAAAAAGTCCAAAAAGACTTCTAAATAACACAAGGAAAAGAACCAAATTAAAAAGTGTAGCATGGAAACTATGGGTTAAAAAGAAGAAGACCCTGAAAGAGAAGATGACACTGCCAAGATAAATACCACCAACTGAACCCCAATAAACGAGTTAAAGAGCGCTGCACTCTTTAGATCATTCATTCAGTCTAAAACAAGATTCATTAACAATTGAATGCCAGCATTTGAAAAAACAGATGGTGACTGTCCTCTCCGAGGAATGCCACAATTACAAGGATGACTTCAAAACTGAGTATTATGGGTCTATCCTGCCATGATGAAGATGGTAGCTATGTTTAACAAAATGAATGCACAATGGAAGAACCTTTTAAAACAACTTTAGTGGGGTATCACTTACATACTATAAAATACACATTTGAAATGTACAGCTCTAATGATTTTGGTGGT
The DNA here is from genome assembly GCA_006408675.1 of Madoqua kirkii. Classification (NCBI taxonomy): domain Eukaryota; kingdom Metazoa; phylum Chordata; class Mammalia; order Artiodactyla; family Bovidae; genus Madoqua; species Madoqua kirkii. The sequence continues at coordinate 16,556 of SJYC01008036.1, forward strand.
CTGTCTACAATGCAGGAGACCCGGGTTTGATCCCTGGGTTGGGAAGATCCCTTGGAGAAGGAAATGGTAATCCACTTCAGTACTATTGCCTGGAAAATCCCATGGACAGAGGAGCCTGGTAGGCTACAGTCCATGGGGTCACAAAGAGTTGGACACGACTGAGCGACTTAACGTTTACGTTCATCACATTGTGCAGCTATCAGCATGAACCAGTTTTAGAACATTTCCATTACCCCAGTAAGATCCTTCACGCCTGCACAGTTAATTGGGTTCTCCCCACCAGCCCAGGCAAAAATGGATCTACTTTATGTTTCTATGACTTCTCTGCCTCATCTGGATGTCACGTAAATGGGATAGTACAGTCTGTGGTCCTTTGTGACCAGTTTCATTCACTGAGCATGTTTTGCATGTTTCATTCCTTTCTGTGACTTCCCTGGTGGTCAAGTGGTTAAGACACCAAGCTTCCACTGCACAAGTTCTATCCCCAGCTGGGGAACTAAGATCCCAACGTGCTGCATGGCACAGTTTAAAAAAAAACAAAAACAAAAAAAAACTCATTTATTTGTATGGCCAAATAATATTTCATTGTATAGTTAACTATATTTTATTTATCCATTCTCCAGTTCCCCAAAGGGAAATTTGGGGTTTTCTTTTTTTGGCTATCATGACACATGTTATGAACATTTGTGTGCATGTTATGAACACTTGTGTGCAAGTCTTTGGACAGCTTTTGATTTCTCTTGGGGGTCAAGTAGTTTTCTCTTACAACCAACACCATTTTAGGTTGCCACCAGCAATGTGTGTTCTCTGAACTTTGGAAGCTGCATTTCCTAGTTCCCCTTTTCCCTCAAGATCACATTTGTCAATCAAAATTTCTTTTTTAATATTTTTAACTTTTGGCCAGGCCTCTCAGCTTGTGGGATCTTAGTTCCCCAACCAGAGACTAAACGCAGAATCACTGCAGTGAAACCACCAAGTCCTAACAACTGGACCATCAGGAAATTCCCAATTTCTTACATCTTGAGGATCCAGTGTCCACACTTCGAAGTTCTGCATGTGGTGTTGTTGTTTTTTTAATAAATAAACCAATAAGGTGCGGTGCTTTTCAAAAGCATGAGTCTCCTTTTCCTCTTTCTTAATGCAACCTCTGCTTTAAGATAAGGATAAGCCAGCCTGGCTTCTGTTTTTGTTTAGTTTTGATGGTACACAGCCACACCTGTCTATTTATGTATTTTCTGTGGCCACTTTTGTGCCACATGCTAGAGCTGAGTAGTTGTAACAGAGATCATCTGGCCCACCAAATCAAAAATACTTAGTATCTCCCTATTTAACAGAAAAGTTTGCAGACCTCTGTCTTAAAGTGTAGGTTTAGAAATATGCACAAAATACAAAGAGTTAAACTAGTGTGTGTGCAGGGGGACTACCGTGATGACCCAGGGGTTAAGACTCTGTGCTCCTTATGCAGGCAGCCTGGGTTTGATCCTTGGTTGGGGAACTAAATCACACATATCACAACGAAGACTTGGCACAGCCAAATAAATAAATTTAAATGTATAATTTTTTTAAACCCTATTGTTTTAAAGGGCTGAGAAAGAAATACATCAGACTGGCCTAACCTAGAACAGTAAGTCTGCCCTGCAAATTAACCCCCAACGCAACTGCTTTATGATGTTTAGAGTCGTGTACAAAGCTCTTGATTAGGGCACTGAGAAGGACACTGGCCTATCACGTCATGTGATGTGGGCATGTGTGATGAGGCAATCAGCTTCTAGGCTGTCTGCTCAGGTTAAACTGCCAGGCTTAAAGTCATGTTGTGTTTTGAGGGGTTTTGTTGTTTTTTGCCGCTAGGCAGCTTGCAGGATCTTAAGTTCCCTAAATAGGGATAGAACATGCACCTCCTGAAGTAAAGCATGGAGTCCTACCCACTGGAAATTTCCACTGGGGAATTTTTTTTCCCTGTCAAATTGCTGCTTTTATTATGGAACACAAAAGCACTTTCATTTCCACAGTTTACAGCTTTGTTAATGACGGGCAAAGTCAATGTTATTCTTTCTGTGAAGATGGTAATGTTTTATATCCTAATTCGAGTGTGATTATATGGGTTTACACACTGGTCAAATTTCATCAACCTGTACATTTAAAATGGTGCATTTTACATGCAAGGTAAGTTTTCAGACAGAATTATAAAATTAAACATCATTCTCTAGAGAGAGATTCAAAGAAACAGGTGCCTGCATGAAAAATACATTTAAAGATTTCTTTTCTTGGTCTTGGAAACAGGGGATATAAAATGAACAGAGATGTTTAAAAAACCATGGTTCAACAATCAGCATAAAATTCCATTTCCTACAGTTCATCTCCCAACTTTGAACAGAATTTATGTTCAACTTAGCAACTGAACAACAAAACCTGACACCATAAATGAAAATCAACAATGGATAGGAAAATATCTTAGAAGACATTTTAGAAGGGTATTTTAGGAACATTTTAGAAGACGAGAATATAAATATATTCTCATTACTAGTAGAGTGTATTCGTGACTACACATTATTGTCCCAACACAAATCAGCCAAAGACCACCAGGGACAAAACCTATAGTCTGACAAAGTCGGATTTACCAACTTGTTACAAAGGAAACGACATACCTGAGGAACCACCGGGTGTCCCACCAAACCACAGAAGACACAGGGATATTAGAGGACTGGGGGACAGGAGAGAGTTTGGATGAAATTCAAGTGAAGTAGTATTTTGATAGGCTTAAAAAGTAAAGTGACACTGTGAGTTAAAACAGGTCTGATAGATATATCAGATGATACTTAGAACCAAAGTTTTAAAAACGTTAGCTCAAAACCCATGTGCAGGTTCAACTGGCGGCTCAGTGGTGAAGACTCTACCTGCCAGTGCAGGAGACGCAGGTTTGATCCCTGGGTCAGAAAGATTCCCTGGAGGAGGAAATAGCAATCCACTCCAGTATTTTTGCCTGGAAAATCCCATGAACAGAGGAGCCTAGAGGGCTACAGTCCTGGGGTGGCAAAGAGTCAGACACAGCTTCATGACTGAGCACACACACATGTAATGTAGCCAAATGGGATATTTAGCAGGATATCTATGGCTTAACTGCTTAAATTCAAAAACACAGACTGAAACTTAATGAACTAGATTTCCAGCTTCAAGACAGGCCCTAATAAAAGCAAGCCCACATTCTTCATGTATATATGTTTTCTCTGTCACTCTGAATTTCCTTGTGCAGTAGTTTAAGCCCCAGCATGCTTTCCCCCATACCAAAGAGTTGCTCTCCTGTGGGACTGATGAGCCTTTCTCTGCTTCCACTCCCAGACTTGTCTTCAGCGTGCATCCTCACGTGTTTCCTACATGATGAATGATGACTGGAAAGCTTCCGACACTGCTACATCTTCCTGCTTGCATGTAGCCTCTTGTGGGCAGTCACCTTAGAGCTCCTATGGAAGGCTTTTCTGCAGTCACTGAATGGGTAGGGCTTCTCCCCAGTATGGGTTCTCATGTGCGCCATCAGAAAGAACTTTCTGCTGGAGGTTTTGCCAGTCACTGCACTGGCGGCGTTTCTCCCCCGTGTGCACACTCTTCTGCACTGTCACATCACTGCTCCTGACGAGGGCCTTCCCACAGTCACTGCATTCATAGAGCTTCTCCCAAGCGTGCGTCCTCTTGGGTACAGCAAGGCTCGAGGAAGAGCTGAAGATCTGCCCACACTAGCTACACTTACACAGTTCCTCTCCAGGATGAGTTTGCGCTTGCGGCCTGAGAAGAGTTGCAACTGAAAGCCTTCCCACGCTGAGAACATTTGCAGGTTTTCTCACCAGCATGGGTCGCACATGGATGCCAAGGAAGGAAGGATAACTAAATGCTTCCCCACATTCTTTACGTTCATCACGTTTCACGCCTGTGTAATTCTTCTTAGTACTCAGGTCAGGATTCCTTCTGATGGCTTTTCCACATAGACCGTGTTCATGGGACTTCTTTCTAGGTTGAGTTGGTGCCTGTCAATGAAGAGATAAGCAGTATCTAAAGACTTTCTCATTTTCACTGCACTCATGGGAATTCTCCCCCATAGGAAGTGTGTGGTGTAAAGAAAGCAAATTCCTACCTTAGAAATTGCTACCATTTTCAGAGCACATGCACTGCTTCTGCCCTGAGTTCAAATTGAGTAGAGAATGAAGTGAAAGTGTTTAGTTGCTCAGTTGGGTCCAACTCTTTGTTACCCCATGGACTCTAGCTCTGCCAGGCTCCTCTGTCCATGGAATTCTCCAGGCAAGAATACTGGAGTGGGAGCCATTCCCTTCTCCATGGGATGTTCCCAACCCAGGTATTGAACCTGCATTGCAGGAAGATTCTTCACCATCTGAGCCACCAGGTAGATACAGGGAATGCTCTACCATAAGGGTCCATCATGGCTGCATTCATAAGACTTCTTATGTATAGACTTTTTTTTTCTGATAGTTATGCAAAACAAAAATTCAATTCTAAGTCATATATATGGACCTGCTTACTTGTGGGATCTATCTCTCTATGAATCACTATTGAAATCAGTTTAGGATACTACCCAAATTCATGGCACCCCAAGACTCTCCCCTGAGACACGACTTATCTTAGGTGAAGGCTACTGGCCCCTCGTGTCTCCCCAGTGTTGTGCTGCTTGTCTGTCTCGTGGCAATTTCCTCCTGCAGAGAACCAGCAATGAGCCCTCATGAGCCTTACCCCTTTCCTGCCAGTAAATGGTTTTTCCCAAACTTTGTTCCTCTCATCTGTGGTCTCTTTGGTTTTAAGCTGAGAATTCTGGCCTGAAATGATCAGAATAGAAAACGTTTAAGTTCATGGAGAAATAAATGTTTAGATAACACAAAACAACACACAGAGGCCCATGGAGTTTTTCTTTCATATACTGACTCTTCCTCAGTCAATGTGACAGGGAAGAATGCACCAGCAGTTAAAGATAGACTTCGGATTTCAGCAAGATATAGAATTTGACAAGGACGCAAACAAGGGGTGAAAATGGCAAGTGACAGGCCAGGGAACAATTCTGTTAAGAATGAGACAACTGCTAATAGTCTAAAAGAGGGCAAGCAAACTTTGAGGACAGTGGGAAAATGGGCAAATAGCACACCTGGGAATATTCTGGAAAGAGGAAGCAGTACTCACTACTCTGTAATGGCCTATATGGGAAAAGAACTTAAAAGAATGGATATATGTGTATGCATAACTAGTGCATAGCTAGTTAGATATTGCTGAATGCCTAAAACTAACACAGCATTGTAAATCAACTATACTCCAATAAAAATGAATTTAAAAAAAAAAAAAGAGAAAGCAGGACAGAGCTTATTCTTAGAGCAAAAGTGGTAGAAACAGTAAGGATTACATTCAAATCTTGTCATAACCTACAATGGAAAAGAATCAAACAACAACAAAAAAGAACATAGATATATACATAAATGTTGTTGTTTAGTTGCTAAGTCATGTCCAGTTCTTTGAGACCCCATGGACTATGCAGCCCAGCAGGCTCCTCTGTCCATGATATTTCCCAGGCAAGAATACTGGAGTGGGTTGTCATTTCCTTCTCCAGGGGATCTTCCCAGCACAGGGATAGAACTCTACCACTGAGCCCCCAGGACACCCTATATACATATATATTAATACACATATGGCTGGTGGGCTAAGTCCATGGGTCGCAAAGAGGTGGCCATGATTTAGCGACTCAAACAATATATATGTATGACCAAATCACTCTGCTGTATATCTGAAATGTATCCAACATTGTAAATCAGCTATACTTTAATTTTTTTAAAAAGTGGGAGAGGAAAGAGAGTAGGGAAGGAGAGGAAGGAAAGCAGAAGTTTCGAGAGGAAATTCACCCCAAGTGGCTGGACACAATTTCTCAGACAAAAATAACCTTTGAGAAACTCTGTAAAGGGGCTCCTTTTCCCCAGGGCTCACCTGCACAGATGTCTTAGAGAAGTCTCCTCTTCCAGGCTCTCAGCTCCTCCTGGGTGAGCAGACGGGGCTTGCAGAAATGATACCCTGGCATGTGGGGAAAGACACATGAGGTGAGGGGTGTGCAGGGTCAATACGGAAACTCCACCCAGGCTAGGGCCAACAGTTTTAGCATGTGTGGCCCCATGAACAGTAACACAATGATGGTTGTTGTTCAGTTGCTCAATCATGTCCCACTCCTTTTGACCCCATGGATTGTAGCCCATCACGCTTCTCAGTCCATGGGATTTCCCAGGCAGGAATACTGGAGTGGGTTGCCATTTCCTTCTCCAGGGATCTTCCCAGACCAGGGATCAAACCTGCATCTCCTGCACTGGCAGGCGGATTCTTCACCACTAAGGCACCTGGGAAGCCTAACGTGATAACCCAAGACCCAAAACTCTGTCTCACATCATGCCCTCCAGGGATCAGGGATCCTCAGACCCAAGACACACATAAGGGGCATGAAAACTTCCAATCATGAAGAAAATCAGGTTGATACAATGAATAAATCTTCACTCTCAAAAGGAAGACAGAAGACTAGGGGCTAGTGACTGCAGCCCAGGCATTAGCCACCTGCTTTGTTTATATGTCATCTGTGGTGGCTTCGCCACCATAGTGACAGCATTCAGCAGTTGCAACAGAGACCCAGGATCCACTGAGCTGAAAATATTTACTCTCTGGTCCCTTAACAAAAAGAGTACTCACCCCCATTCTACACAGTCACTTTTTTTTTTCTTTTTTTTTTTTGGCTATGCTGCAAAGCTTGCAGGAGCTTAGTTCCCCAACTAAGGATCAAACCTGTTCCCTTCTAGAGGGGAAGTGTCCATCCCTAATCACTGGGCTGCCAGCGAAGTCCCTACAATATCACTTCTTAAGGATGGGCCACATGCTCCTCCCAAGAGCAAGAATAGTTCCTGCAACACAGCAGATGCTTGAGAAAGGTTTGCAGCAAAAACCTCTGAATGGCACTTCCCTGGTGGTACAGTGGATAAGAAGCCACCTGCCAATGCATGGGACATGGGTTTGATCCCTGCTCCAGGAAGGTGCTACATGCTAAGGGGCAACTAAGCCTGTGCGGTACAACTACCAAGTCCTTGCACCCTAGAGCTTGTGCTCTACAACAAGAGACACCATCACAATGAGAAGCCTGTGAACTGCAGTAAAGAGTAGCCCCCGCTTGCCGAAACTAGAGAAAACCCACGCGTAGCAACAAAGACCCAGTGCAGCCAAAAAAATAAAATAATTTTTAAAAATAATAAATCTCCTTAAAAAAAAAAACTATGAATGACATCCTGCCCATTGTGTACATATGGTGGGGTGTTGCTCCAGGACCTTGCTTCAGATGTATAAACCCCCTCATCGTTAAACCACTGATACCTCTGAAAAACAAAAACAAACAAGATCTACTAACAAAGAGAGGTGGTCAGCCACACTCACCCACAGAAGTTAGGTTCCTGTAATTCTCCAGCATCACATCCTGGTACAGGATTTTTTGAGCAGGGGCCAGCTGGGCCCACTCCTCCTGGGAGAAGTCCACTGACACTTCCTCAAAGGTTACTGGGTCCTGAAACATCACAGGCTCATCTCCATCAGTGTCCCAGGAGGCCAGGGCATCAGGAAAATGGAGCCAGATGACTGAGGCTTGGGAAGTTCAGACAGAAAGGTGAACTTGATCTCAGCAGCTGCATGTAGCCCCATCGATATGTTAATTCTTCAACACACAGTTGAACTCCTCTCCAGCTAGTCTATGAACCCATCCAGCCTGGGTCCCCTCAGTCAGGTAACACCCAGCCATGAGCTCCCCAAGGTCCTGGAAGAATATTTGGTATATAGTTAAAGCAACTATACTCCAATATAAATTATAATTTTAAATAAAGTGACAAATTTTAATTTTTTTTAATTTAGATAAATGAATGAGTGATGTTCCCAAGAGTTCCTGAAACAAAGTGGTCTCATAGATTTTCTTGGTTTTCTGTCACAGCCCAGAAGTGACTATACTGAGAAAAATTCATAAATACTGAGGCAATGCCAGCATTCTCTGGGAAGCTCCTTCACCATCATTAGAGGAAGAGTAGGGACAAGTCCCGGTGGGGTTTGAGACTCCAGGCCACCCACCCTCACCCTTCTAGAGGGGAAGTGTCCATCCCTAATCACTGGGCTGCCAGCGAAGTCCCTACAATATCACTTCTTAAGGATGGGCCACATGCTCCTCCCAAGAGCAAGAATAGTTCCTGCAACACAGCAGATGCTTGAGAAAGGTTTGCAGCAAAAACCTCTGAATGGCACTTCCCTGGTGGTACAGTGGATAAGAAGCCACCTGCCAATGCATGGGACATGGGTTTGATCCCTGCTCCAGGAAGGTGCTACATGCTAAGGGGCAACTAAGCCTGTGCGGTACAACTACCAAGTCCTTGCACCCTAGAGCTTGTGCTCTACAACAAGAGACACCATCACAATGAGAAGCCTGTGAACTGCAGTAAAGAGTAGCCCCCGCTTGCCGAAACTAGAGAAAACCCACGCGTAGCAACAAAGACCCAGTGCAGCCAAAAAAATAAAATAATTTTTAAAAATAATAAATCTCCTAAAAAAAAAAAACTATGAATGACATCCTGCCCATTGTGTACATATGGTGGGGTGTTGCTCCAGGACCTTGCTTCAGATGTATAAACCCCCTCATCGTTAAACCACTGATACCTCTGAAAAACAAAAACAAACAAGATCTACTAACAAAGAGAGGTGGTCAGCCACACTCACCCACAGAAGTTAGGTTCCTGTAATTCTCCAGCATCACATCCTGGTACAGGATTTTTTGAGCAGGGGCCAGCTGGGCCCACTCCTCCTGGGAGAAGTCCACTGACACTTCCTCAAAGGTTACTGGGTCCTGAAACATCACAGGCTCATCTCCATCAGTGTCCCAGGAGGCCAGGGCATCAGGAAAATGGAGCCAGATGACTGAGGCTTGGGAAGTTCAGACAGAAAGGTGAACTTGATCTCAGCAGCTGCATGTAGCCCCATCGATATGTTAATTCTTCAACACACAGTTGAACTCCTCTCCAGCTAGTCTATGAACCCATCCAGCCTGGGTCCCCTCAGTCAGGTAACACCCAGCCATGAGCTCCCCAAGGTCCTGGAAGAATATTTGGTATATAGTTAAAGCAACTATACTCCAATATAAATTATAATTTTAAATAAAGTGACAAATTTTAATTTTTTTTAATTTAGATAAATGAATGAGTGATGTTCCCAAGAGTTCCTGAAACAAAGTGGTCTCATAGATTTTCTTGGTTTTCTGTCACAGCCCAGAAGTGACTATACTGAGAAAAATTCATAAATACTGAGGCAATGCCAGCATTCTCTGGGAAGCTCCTTCACCATCATTAGAGGAAGAGTAGGGACAAGTCCCGGTGGGGTTTGAGACTCCAGGCCACCCACCCTCAAGGAAGGAAGACGCCATGTTGGATGGAAGGGGATTTCCAGTTACCTCTGACCAGGCTGATGGCAGCTCTGCAGCCATTGCTTCCTCCTCCAGGTTCCCCTCCTGGTGACAGGTGGGGTCCTGAGCAGGCACAGCCAGAGGACAAGGGAGATGCCATGAGAAACAGGCCAAGCCTAGATTCCACTCCACCCAAGCCTGGACACTGCTTCACACTACCCAGAATGAAGCAAAGGCAAGCCCGCCCACCTGCCTTCAGGCAGGTTTCCTAAAAGGCCAGGGAGGCCCTGTCTTCTCACAATTAGAAAAGAGGCCTGTGGACCTTGCCACCCGGGGGAAGCCTAGTAATCTCCCGTGACTATTGTGGGTAATCAAGTTTCAGAACAGTTTTGCAATTCGATTGTCCAAGTTTATAAAGCGAAAACAAGGAGGGCAATGCCCTGGCGATCCAGTGGCTAGGACTCCAGGCTTTTACTGCCAAGGGCCCAGGTTGAATCCCTGGTGGGGGAACAAAGATTCCACAAGCCACTTGGCAAGGGGGAAAAAAAAAGAAAGAAAAAGGAACAGGATGTCCTTGGTAGTCCAGGGGTTAAGACCCTGCACTCCCAGTGGAGGGGGCCAGGGTTCTATCCTTGGTCAGGCACAGCCAAAAATAAAAAAAGGTGGGAGAGGGGAAGGAAGGAAGCAAGGAATAATACAGAATTATCCCCCAAATATCCAAAACCCTAAAAAGCATTGATCCTGGGACCCAGGGGTTCCTGGGGCTCCACTCTCACCTCGTCCTGGCCTTTGGAAGCCCTGGAGGAAGAGGGTCTCAAAATACTGGCCAGGGCACAAACTAGCTCTGGGAGGGGGCTCAAGGGGGAAGAAAGCCCATGTGGGAGTGGCTAGAGCTTGGTGATTGGAGTGTCTAGGGAGGAAAACTGAAGAAGCAGAGGGACCAGGAGCTGAGTCAAGACCAGGGCAAAGGATGGACTTCCTTGATGGTCCAGTGGTTAAGAGTCCTGCCAACGCAGGGGACACGGGTTTGATCCCTGGTCCAGGAAGATTCCACATGCTGCGGGGCAACTAAGCCCATGCTCCACAAGAGAAGCCACGGCAATTAAATGTCCATGCAACGTTAACTGAGAGTAGCCACCCCGCCCCCGCCCCGCCACTCACCTCCAACTAGAGAAAAGCACCCGCAGCAACAGAGACCCAGTGCAGCCAAAAGTAAACAAATAATAATAAAAGACCAAGGCAAAGGGACATGTGGATTTATACTCCACGACTAGCTTAGCGGAAGAATTTGGCACCAGGAGTATTCTGTTCTTATTTTATTTTTTTAAGATCATATTGACTGCTGTTCACAGGACAGAACTAGGGAGGGCAGAAATAGAAGCAGTGGGCTGGTGAGCAGCAGTGGCAGGGCCCAGAACACCTTGGAAGAGGCCAGGAGCAGCAGAGACTATTCTAAGTCATTAGTATGGAATATGTATCAGAGGAAACACCAAAGGATTTGCTAAGGAATTCAACTGGGGTAGAAGCGGGGCTGGGGGAGACCCTCGGCCAATGGGAGAAGGTAAAGAAACCAAGGAAGGATCACTGGATCCTTTATATTCACAATGTTGAACTTCTGGAGGTGAGGAAGGAAGGCACAGCTTGCAGGATCTTAGTTCCTCGACCAGGGATTGAACCTGGCTGGGCCCCAGCAGTGAAAGTGCTGAGTCCTAACCACTGGACAACCAGAGAATTCCCAACAACTGAACTTTATACCTGAGCCCTGTGGTCCTAGAAAACAGTGATGGGTAAGAACCGCCCCTCCAACCCTTTGTGCCCTGCAGTGAAACATCCTTCCCCACACAACTCAGGTAAGACCCAAGGATGACCCCTCTGTTTACCTAGGACAAGGCCAAGCAGAAGCTATTCAAATTCCCAATATCTGTCTTGTGAATGAGTAGCTGAACTGTCTGTCCCCCTTGAACAGCCTGGACAAAACTTCACCAAGCTTCAATCAGGCTTCTCCCCACCCCCCAACCCCCAACTCTCCTGGGTCATTGAACTTTGACCCACCCATGAACCTGGAAACCAGCTGTCCACCCTGACAAACTACCCTACCACCCCACCAGTCATCTCACTTCTCAGCCTTGTTTATTCTTTCCTATCAAAGAAAGCCTGACCTGGGATTTCCCTGGCAGCCTTGTGGTTAAGACTCCAAACTTCTAATGCAGGGGGCACAAGTTCAGTCCCTGTTTGGGAACATAAATCCCACATGCTGCATTATGCAGCCAAAAACAAAAACAAAAAAAGCCTGACCCTAGGATGGGAGGTTTCAGCCTACAGCAAGTCTCTCCTTACACATTAGTATACTGGCTAAGAGATGACCACTACTTGAGAGGGAAAGAAGGAGAAGAAGCAAGTTTGCTCAAGGTGAGGTTTGGCAGAGGCAAAAATATATGTATATATCATATATACTTTACACATACATATGCATAGTGTATTTTACAGACTTAACAAATGGCATATATTCCCATCAAATTTAAAAGGATTATCCCAGGTGGCACAGTGGTAAAGAATCCAGAGATGCAAGAGACTTGGTTTCAATCTCTGGGTTGGGAAGATCCCCTGGAGAAGGTAATGGCAAGGGTCTTGCCTGAAGAATCCCATGGACAGGAGAGCCTAGCAGGCTACAGTCCATGGGGTCGCAGAGTCAAACACAACTGAGCATACACACCACACATACACCCCAGAAAGCTTAGGCACTAGTGAACTTGGGAGGACAGAGGGTGAGGGGCGTTTATTCATTCTGACTTGCTCTCCCCACTCCTTGGCGAAAGAGGCAGGGGGCTGTTGTCAGCTGGAGGTTTCAGGAAGGTAAAGGAAATTTCCTCTTGGGGCAGGGCCACCCCTACAAGGCAGACTCCCTCGGAGAGAGGCTTGATACAGCAGAGGGGGGTTTTTTTGTTGTTTTTTGTTTTTGCAAGAGGGATATCAAGGCCTGTTCTTAGGCTTGTGGGAGTGACAGGGGTTGGGGAGAATAATTTCAAAATATGGTGGACCAGCAGGCTGAGAGAGGGTGTCAGGGGCTGTCTCTTTTTTGGGGGGAGTGGGGGAGGGCCTACGCTGGCTCTAAGTTGCAGCATGTGGGGTCTAATTCCCTGACCGCAGATCAAACCCAGACCCCCTGGGTTGGAAGCATGGAGTCTTAGCCACTGGACCACCAGGAAAGTGCTCCAGGGATGTCTTATCTGGGCTCCAGGTTCAGGCAGTCACCTGCCATCAGTACCCAGTAGAAAAAACTGTCTTTGCCACAAATAACAAAGATGATCAGGGGCCCGTGGCAGTTGGGACTGTGCTGGGGATAATTTGAATTTATGTGTTAAAAATTTTAAATATCCCCATGCCAGCTCCAGGGATGTCTTATCTGGGCTCCAGGTTCAGGCAGTCACCTGCCATCAGTACCCAGTAGAAAAAACTGTCTTTGCCACAAATAACAAAGATGATCAGGGGCCCGTGGCAGTTGGGACTGTGCTGGGGATAATTTGAATTTATGTGTATAAAAATTTTAAATATCCCCATGCCTTCAACTAGCAACTTGCCGGACTGTAGCTAAGAGAAACCTTGGCAACTGTGCAGATATAGACAGATAAATAGATGTGTGTGTATTCAAGCTTGTTTACTATTGTACACTGTTTATAATGGGTAAAAACTGGAACTAACCAAAATATCCATTAGAGTATATCAAGGGGCTAAAGAATGACCAGATATTTGTATGTGGGATATGATTATGGCTTTTAAAACCAAAAAACTGACATAGATCTTGAAGTATTAAATACGTTTACATAATCTATAATATATGTGTATGCTCAGTGGCTCAGCCACGTCCAACACCTCGCAACCCCAAGGACTGTAGCCCGCCAGGTTCCTCTGTCCATGGAATTCTCCAGGCAGGAATACTGAAGTGGGTTGCCATTCCCTCCTCCAGGGGATCTTCCCCACCCAGGGATCAAACCCAAGTCTCCTGCACTGCAAACCTTCAACTCCTGCACTGCAGGTGCATTCTTTACCACTGTGCTATCTGGGAAGCTTATAAAATATATGTACCTGTTAAAAATGACTGTCAAGAAAAAGCCTTCAATGAAGACTTCTCCAAAGAAAATACATAAATGGCCAATAAGCACACAAAAAGATGCTTGACATCACTAATCATTAGGGAAATGCAAACATGAATCATATTGAGGGACTTTCCTGGCAATCCAGTGGTTAAGACTCCACACTTCCGGGGGGCGTGGGTTGGATCCCAGGTCAGGGAACTAGATCCCAGAGGCTGGGGCAAAAAAATAAATAAATAACGAGACATCACTTCATACACAGTAGGATGGCTCTTATCAAAAGAAAAAGAAAACTAACAATTGTTGGAGAGGATGTGGAGACACTGGAACATTTATGCATTGCTGGTAGGAATGTGAAATGTACGGCTACTGTTGAAAAGTGTGACAGTTCCTCAAAAACCAAAATATAGAACTACCTTAACACAGCAATTTGAGTTTTTCCATTCTTTTGGATCTGTATACCCAGCAATAGTATATACATCCAAAAGAACTGAAAACAGAGACTCAGATATGTGCACATGAATATTCATAGCTGCATCATTCACAATAGAGAAAAGGTAGAAAAAGCCCCCATGTCCATCAACAGATGAATGGCAAAGCAACATGTGTATACTTACAAAGGAATATTATTCAGCCTTGTGTGTTAGTCACTCAGTCGTGTCCAACTCTTGGCAACCCCATGGAATTCTCTAGGCCAGAATACTGGAGTAGGAAGCTTTTCCCTTCTCCAGGGAATCTTCCCAATCCAGGGACTGAACCCAGGACTCCCACATTACAAGCAGATTCTTTACCAGCTGAGCCACAAGAAAAGCCCAACAATACAGGAGTGGGTAGCCTATCCCTTCTCCAGTGGATCTTCCCTACTCAGGAACTGAACTGGGGTCTCCTGCATTACAGGTGGATTCTTTACCAGCTATCAGGGAAGCCATTCAGCCTTATAAAGGAATGAAATTCTGACACATGCTACAACATGGAAGAATTTTGAAAATATTAAGCGAAATAAGCTGGACACAAAAGGACGGATATCATATGATCCCACTTATCTGAGGTACATAGTAAGGGTCAACTTTACAGAGAAAGAAAGCAGAACAGAGGGTGCCAGGGTCTGGAAGTTAGGGTTTGGGGGAGTTAGTTTAATGGGTACAGTTTCCATTTGGGAAAATGAAAAAGTCCTGGAGATGGATGGTGGTGCTGACTGCACAACAATGTGAATATACTTAATGCTACTGAAAAGCACTCTCAAAAAAGGTTAAAAACTGGGATTTCCCTGCTGGTCCAGTGATTAAGACTTCACCTTCCAATGCAGGGGTTGAGGGCCGGATCCCTGGGTGACAGCTAATAAGATCCCATATGCCTTGGGGCCAAAAAACCAAAAGACAGAAGCAATATTGTAACAAATTCAATAAAAAGACTTCTTTTTAAATGGTTTACATTTTTTTAAAAAGTTAAAAGGAAAATTTTATGTTATATATCATTTACTATAATTTGTAAAAAAAAAAAAAAACTGCAAAGGCCTACTGAGATGGATAACACTGGGACCCTCTGGAGAAGAGCACAGCACTGTTTCATGGGCATCTGGCAGGGGAAATATGAAGGGAAATGTTGATATTTTTAGTTTCCTGAATTACTTAAATTTTTTCATATTCAGTTTATTTCAATAATATAAATATTCCCTCCACTATTCCTACTTTATGTTAGTTGTGAAAAGTGAAAGTGTTAGTCCCTCAGTTGTGTCCAACTCTTTGCGACCCCATGGACTGTAGCCCACCAGGCTCCTCTGTCTATGGAATTCTCCAGGCAGGAATACTGAAGTGGGTTGCCATTCCCTCCTCCAGGGGATCTTTCCAATCCAGGGATCAAACCCACATGTCCTACATTGCTGGTGGATTCTTTACCATCTGAGCCACGAGGCAAGCTTAGCTGAAATAAAATGTGTTTTGACTATTTGTTTAAAGAAAATAACACTAGGGACTTTCCTGGTGGTCCAGTGGCTAAGATTCGGTGTTACCAGTGAAGCGGCTCAGTCATGTCCAACTCTGCGACCCCATGGACTGTAGCCTACCAGGCTCCTCCCATGAGATTTTCCAGGTAAGAATGAATACTGGAGTGGGTTGCCATTTCCTTCTCCAGAGGATCTTCCCCACCCAGGGATCGAACCCAGGTCTCCCACACTGTAGGCAGACTCTTACTGTCTGAGCCTAGGGAAGTCTGAATTCTGCTCCTGGTCGGGGGAACTAGATCCCGTATGCTGCAACTAAGACCTGGTGCAGCCAAATAATACATAAATAAACTATTAAAAATAAATAGCTTTTCATCTTTATTTTTTTTTTAATTTAAAAAGTAACACTACCATGCAAAATGACGTTTCAACTCGGCATAGAACCAAAGATACATGGCATGTAACATTTTCAGTTTGTTTCTGTTTTAAACTGCAATATTTACTTTACAAGCACAGCACTGTGTCTTTTAGAAATATTCACTTTCCCTTTCTACATATACCAAAAATGATTCCTTCTTGCCTCTCCTACAGTTAGAACTCTTATCCAGAAAGTAGCAGGCATGAGGTTGCAGCCACAAACAACTACAGATGGAAGATAACTAAAGTGTTAAAAATTGCATAAGGACAAATGGCAACCTCTACTCCAGTTCCATGCTGAATTCTTTTCTGCTCAATTCCTTTCATGAGTATGAGTGTACCTTAGCTTTAAACTACTCCAATTTTGCTGTTCAAGGAGTCATTGCTTTGGGAAAGATCCCAGTGTCCTCCTTACTTGCTGCAAGTAATAAATCCTTACCTCTCCTGCTCTTTGGCTTGGAGACACCCACCAAGAGGTGAACCCACATTTCAGGTAACACTGCCTCCTTTTCTCATCACTCTCTGCCCTTCCAGGTCAGGTCTCTCTTTCCTTCATCCAAGGAATACACCAGGCTCTGTCTTGCTTCTGAGATTCTGAACTTTCTTCCACCTCTCAGACTTCCTTCTTCCACAGCCTCTGCCCAGCTCTGTCCTACTTATCTTTCAGTTCTTAAATATCAGTGCCTCCTAATATCAAGCCTTCTTCCCTGCTTGTCCATATAATTAAGCTCATCTGTCCATTATAAGCCCTGATATTAGTTTCACATCTGTTTATCCTCTAAATAGCCTACTCGGTGGAGACAGCACTGTGCATTTTTTATTTTTCTGGTGCCCATGCATTGACTTAGGTTTGAGTCACACTCAGCACCCAGTGAGTTTTGTTGAGTGCCCTGGACAATGTTCAGTTACAGCTAGACTGAGAAGGTGCACACATCCAATAATAGATACAGTACAAATATCAACAACGGAATTAATTTATATGCCTGATCACAATATAAACCACTCATGTTATTTAAGAAAAGGTAAAGCAGGCAATGGGGTCACAGAGTCAGACACAACTTAGTGACTGAACAAGGTGTGAGAAGTATTTTCAGAAACAAGGAACCCGTGTTGCTGAATTTCCTCCATAATCATTTTTCCTCCAATTTCTCACCTATGAGTTTTTAACTTCACTGAAAAAAAAAAAAAAACAATCTCATGTATTTCACTTTGGGCTCTTGTCACGCTTTCACTACAAATATATGACAAAAAATCCCTTTTAATAATGTCAATATTAAGAGATACTTGTATTTTTAAACTCAGCAGCAATCACAGACACTGGAGGAAAGTTGGAGCTGACTGGATGTAAAGACCTGAATAATTACTTTAAGACCTGTATTTACGTTTTCACTTTTCTCCTTCGTTGTCTTTATTACAGTTGCTTACTTACACTCACTCTAGAATCTTGAAATTATTTTCCCAAAAGAATTTGTCAAACATAAATAAAAGTTGAAAAAGTTTATCTTAACCTCACCTCAATGCCGCTCACGAAAGCAAAAATTCTCTTGTACAAGGAAGGCAGAAAGGGACTCCTTGATTAAATTTCAGTGGCACACAAAAAAAATTTTTTTCACCGGCGCCTCTCTCAAAACGGACGAAACGGCCAGATCACGAGAACCGAAGAACACGAGGACAGAAGGTCAAAGCCGCTGGATTCCCAGCCGCTCGAATCCCCACCTCCAGAGGCATAAGGCCACGCCCTCCTTCAGACCCGCCCCTTGGAGTTCCACGCCCCGCCCCCCTATGCCCCGCCTCCCGAAATTCCACATCCACGCCGAGACCCCGCCCCGCT
Source organism: Madoqua kirkii (assembly GCA_006408675.1). Lineage (NCBI taxonomy): Eukaryota > Metazoa > Chordata > Mammalia > Artiodactyla > Bovidae > Madoqua > Madoqua kirkii. The sequence goes on from SJYC01008036.1 coordinate 34,273, forward strand.
GAGCCCGGTCTCCGCTCCCAGACCCTGCCCCTTGGATCCTACGCCCCTGCCCCTGCCTAGACCCCGCCCCCACAGGCTCATCTTTCCGCCCTTCTCAGGACCCTGCTCCGCGAGCACCTTCACCTGCCTCCCGAGCCCCATCTCCAGGCCCTTACGAAGACCCCATCCCACAAGCACCTTCTCCTCGCCCTCGCCGAGTCCCCGCCCCCCAAGAGGCGGAGCCGCACACGGACCTGCTCCACGGTGCCGGAGGCAGATCGCTAGAAAAACAGCGGCGCTGTTTCGTTAAGGATGGCCGCTCTAGAGACGCCCACTGTATTTCCTTAGAAGGGGGAAGACTCGGGGACCGACCTAGCAGCACCTGAGCGGCGAGAGCGGTAGCCATAGCATCTTCTAGCCTCGGGGCCGGGGGGTCCCAGTATCCTCTTACTGGAGCCCTTGGGCTCCGCGGGGCAGACTCCAATAGGGATATTGGGAGCGGAGCCTGGGGAGAGGCTCGAGCAGGGCGGGGGACCAGGATGTTGGACCGGTCTTCATGCACACCTGGGAGCCGCCAGGCTGTGGGAGTCTCTGAGAATGCTTTTCTCCCAGCTTTAGCAACTCCTTAGTACCTCCTTTCACAAAGGGATACTAAGTTTGCCGCTGATTTGTTATGCAGCAGTGGATAACTAATACAACCCTCTTCAGTTTTTTATTTCTATTCTTATCTTTGAACCTATGTGTTAAATAACTTCAGTAGTGTCCGATTCGTTGCGACCCTATGGACTGTAGCCCGTCAGGCTCCTCTCTCCATGAGATTCTCCAGGCAAGAATACTGGAGTGGATTGCCATGCCTTCAGCCAGGCGATCATTCCCACTCAGGGATCAAACCCGCAACTCTTAAGTCTCCTGCTTTGGCCGCTGGTTTCTTTACCACTAGCAGCACCTGGGAAGAATTTGTCTTACATTTGTATATTAATCTTGAGACTTATTGAGTCGCTCAGTCGTATCTGACTCTTTGCAACCCTGTGGACTGGCAGCACACCAGGCTTCCCTTTCTTTCACTATCTCACTGGAGTTGGTCCACTAAATTGGTGATGCCATCCATCCCTCTCACCCTCTCATCCTCTGTTGCCCTCACTCTTTCCCAGTATTGGTCTTTTCCAATGAGTTAGCTCTTTGCATCAGGTGGCTGAAATGTTGGAGCTTCAGCAATCAGTCCTTCCCATGAATATTCAGGGTTGATTTCCTTTAGGATTGACTGGTTTGAATTGATCTCCTTGCTGTCCAACGGACTCTCAAGAGTCTTCTCCAGTACCACAGTTCAAAAGCATCAATTCTTCAATGCTCAGCCTTCTTTATGGTCCACCTGTCACATCTGTACCGTAGCTTTGATGATATCTTTATAGGCAAAGTGCCATATGTGCTTTTTACACTATCTAGCTTTATCATAGCTTTTCTTTCAAGGAGCAAGTGTCTTTTAGTTATATAGCTGCAGTCACTGTCCACAGTGATTTTGGAGTCAAAGAAAATAAAATCTAACACTGTTTCCACTTTTTCCCCATCTTATTTGCCATGAAGTGATGGAACTGGTTGCCATGATCTTAGTTTTTTGAATATTGAGTTTCAAGCCAGCATTTTCACTGTCCTCTTTCACCATCATCAAGAGGCTAAGTTTCTCTTCACTTTCTGCTATTAGAGTGGTGTCATCTGCATATCTGAGATTATTGATATTTCTCCCAGCAGTCTTGATCCTAGTTTATGATTTATCCAGCCCAGCATTTTGCATAATGTACTCTGCATATAAGTTTTAAAAGTAGGTGACAGTATACAGCTTTGTCATACTCCTTTTCTGATTTTTAACCAGACTGTTGTTCTATGTTCAATTCCAACTGTTGCTTCTTGACCTGCATACAGGTTTCTCAGGAGGCAGGTAAGGTGGTATGGTATTCCCATCTCTTTAAGAATCTCCCCAGTTTGTTGTGATCCATGCAATCAGAGGCTTTAGTGTAGTCAATGAAGCAGAAGTAGATGTTTTTCTGGAATTCCATTGCTTTTTATATGATCCAACAGATGTTGGCAATTTGATCTCTGGTCCCTCTGCCCTTTCTGAATCCAGCTTGTACATCTGGAATTTCTCAGTTCACGTACTGCTGAAGCCTAGCTTGAAGGATTTTGAGCATTACATTGCTAGCGTGTGAAATAAGCACAATTGTACAGTAGTTTGAGTATCATTTGGCATGGCCTTTTTTGGGGTTTGGAATGAACACTGATCTTTTCCAGTCCTGTGGCCCCTGCTGAGTTTTCCAGATTGTAGACACTATAGTTATATACATCTAAGTTTTAGTTTAATTTCCCATTTGATTGCTTGGAGAGAGTTCTGAGAGTTGAGGGACCTGGTCTGATTTAAATCAAAGATGTATATCAGTATTCACCTGATAAAGTAGATGCCCAACAAATATGCATTCCTTTATTTTTCCTCATATGAGGGATGAAGAGAAATACAAATGTTAGAGCTTTCTTAATTCCTATGTTATAAAGTTATAATTTACATGGCAGATATGATGATGTGTTGCCATCACTGGGGATCAAGGATATCATGTGCTGTCTCAAGCAGCTGCTCTTGAAACCAACAACAAAAGAATCCTTTCTGTACTGGATAGTTCTTATTAAAAAAAAAAAAAGACATTTTCCTGGCAAAGCCTCCTTGCCTGCCCACTTGCATCTCTCACAAGCATCCTGGATTCCTTCTGCACTGAAACATAAAAATACCTGAGTCTCAGGAAGTCCAGACACAAGATACTGACACCCACTACAGATAGAAAAGTTAATGATTAACAGTGGTAGGCTGCCCACAAGCATGTAGACTCCAGACCACTTGGACCTGAGAGTTGATGATGCTGACTCCTACTTACCACAATACCAATGCTCCAGAAGAATTCAAGCCCATCACTCCCTTGATCCTTATCACCTACCCCTGAGCCTTCAGTTCAGTTCAGTTCAGTTCAGTCACTCAGTCATGTCCAACTCTTCATGACCCCATGAATTGCAGCATGCCAGACTTCCCTGTCCATCACCACCTCCCGGAGTTCACTCAGACTCACATTCATCGAGTCAGTGATGCCATCCAGCTATCTCATCCTCTGTCATCCCCTTCTCCTCCTGCCCCCAATCCTTCCCAGCATCAGAGTCTTTTCCAATGAGTCAACTCTTCACATGAGGTGGCCAAAGTACTAGAGTTTCAGCTTTAGCATCAGTCCTTCCAAAGA